>VOSG01000462.1:0-29085 GCA_009761265.1 Halicephalobus sp. NKZ332 | reverse complement strand
CTTATTTCGAAATCTTCCTCTTGTTTATCACGTTTCTTCTCACTTTCCCGCCACTTTTCAAATTCTCCTCCTCGCATCTCTGGCCTAAATTCTCCTATCTTTTCCAAATTCCTTCCAGAACTCCTCTGACGTCATCCCTACCTTATTCTCGTGTCTCCTCCTTTCCCATACTTTCTCTCCTCTCTCTTGTTCTCTTACTTTTTCCCACTATTTCCTCTCCTTTTAATAAATGATAAGGGAGTTTCCTCTTTTATAAAGTAGTCTTCCAACATCTATTCCAAGAAGAAACCTGGATTACAACGGCTAAACTCCAAAAGTAATCTGGGGAGAACAGGATCACTACTTGAGGATTTACCATTCTAATAGGTTTGTATAATCAGGGAGCTGTACATAACTTTCTAAAATAATAGTAATATGTCCATACCACCAGTTTAGCATTTAAACGTAACTTCTTTATTTAACAACGGGAATTTGCATACTTTTCTGAATTTTGATGAGAAAGTTAACCGGTAAAGGCAAGGTAAAATTTAAATGGATTGTGTCGAGATGATCAAGTAATCCAATTGCTTTTGTTGAATTTGAGGCGTGTCCCCTCGTTCTTCGCAGACTTCGTATTCTTCCGTATAGAGATCCTCTGAGGGAGCAGCACTACTGAGAGTCAGGTCTTCGTTTAGGAGACAACCGACTTCATCAACGTCTTCTGGTCTTTCGTTTGCTCTTAGTTTTTTTTCCAGAACAGCACAAGTCGCTCTCTCATTTTGAAGCTGGATCTTGAGGTCATGGATTTCTTTTTCAAGCTGCTCAGAACGTTCTCTTTCTTCGTCCAGCATTCTGGAAGAATAGGGATTACTTACTGATAATGATGTTGGGGTTCCTACCTTGTCGCGAGTTCTCTGACGATCTCCTCATCATAAAGAGCTCGACGTTCGTCGTTCAATAACTGCGTCAGTCTCTGGTTCTCTGCTTCCAAGGCCAGTTTCCATGAATATTCTTTCTCTTTTCCTACGTTCTCACTTCTTCTAGAGCATTCTCGATCAAAGTTGAAGAGCTCCGACTTTGTACGATATTCAATTACCAAGTTCATGTCTGAAATTGCTTCATTAAACATTTAATATTATCTAGTTTTATTCTGACCTGCGATCCAATGTTGTCTTTGGATCTCGTCGAAATGACCAAATTGGAATTTTTGTTTGGAAGCAAATAACTGCCAAGTGAATCTGTCTTCTTCAAATGCTCCCATCTGAAATTTTCTTAAATTGCTAAACCTACATATATCATCTCACATTAACAGCACTATTGACGTCGAGAACAATCGCCCTTCTGTTCGAGACTGTTGTTTTCTTATGCAGGGGCCAAAGGAATACAGTACCAGGTACCAGAGTGCACCAGTAGCTCTTCCATTTCTTGGAAGATTTCCTTCTGGCACAAGACATCTTCGAAGGGATTTTACGGCACATCACGAAGCCCTAAAACGGAAAATTACGCAACTTATAATAATTACGAAATACCTTGTTTACGATCTGAGAAACATATCGATCGAAAACCCGATCCACCACGGGCTCCAGTTGTTTTCTCTCGGGAAACACCAAGTCGCAAAGTTCGATGAGTTCTCGAAAAGTGACTTGATTGTTCTGCTGCGGAATATCGAGAGGAGCCGAACATCTGGGTCTCATCAGTCGAAATAATTCATTAATTATAAAATGAGCCTGGGCAGCAGTGATATACTGTAGGGCTCTGTTTCTTGACTTCCCCATATTCGGAGACCTCGGTGACCTATTGACTACCTCCATAGGTTCGGCAAATAATAGAAATAATCGGAAAAGTCGTTGAAACAACGGATCGGAAATCAGAGATCCCTCGTCTTCTTCTAGACATTTCCTCATTTTCCCAGAATGCGTTTGTTGAAAATACTCAATTAATACTGGTGGGAAATAAAAACATAAAAATCTTTCGCTGAAAAAGTCAAATTTTAATAATGCTCTACAAATCGCGTTGATCGCCGGATCGGAAAGAAAAATCCAATGTTATGAGGAAAGAAATCAGAGAAAATATCATGTTACCTAACAGTTTTAAGAACTAGAAAGCGAAAGAAAATTAACGGCTTTCGAGCATGTGTGCTTCGATTCGATTGAAAGAAAGAATGGCGAACTTGTGGCACACCCGATTTCCTCAGTCAGCGATCCCCGGCAGGTGGGCTTAGTTCAGTTGTCAATATATCAACTCATGTAACATTACGCCGAGGAACTTTCAACAAAAAGGATTAATTTCTGGCACGATCTTTTCTCAAAAATAATTCAAAACAAATCACTCAATCGAACGGTAAAAGCGTCGACTCGAAAGAAACGAACTTCATGTCCTCAGTAAGAGAACTATGTCAAAACGATAGCTCTTGGTTTGAATTGAAATTTGACTTTGTTGATGCAGAGGTTTCTCTGCACATGCGGTCAACTTCGGATCAAAGGAAATCAAAGCGGAAATAAGCCTTGCGCAGTCAGTGTCGAAAATCCCGCAACAGCTGCCACAACTCGAACCACTTCTCGTTATTGAAGTTCGGAATCGAAATAATAACTAAACAAATCGAAGGATTCCGAGAACATAGGAGCAAAATTGAGAAAAAAATTTAATCAATGACAAAAAGGAAATAAAGGGGTTTTATTGAATAGATTAACGGACTAGTCCAGGATACCGAGTCCAGATTTGTCGAGTATCGCGGACCAAGATGAAAGAACAAATGACCGGAATAAGAGCTGGGTAAGCAGATCAATGCAAAAAGATTATGTTTCTACTTGAACTCGTCTTCTTCATTCAACCTTGAAATTGCGGAATTAGTCAACTGGAAAATCCGGAAGCTCAAGAATCCAAATCTTGTAGATTTTCACTTTTATTTTCAGCGAGAACAAACAAAGTCTAATTCCGATTTCTGTTAAATCCCAATAATGAAGTGGAAAAAACGTATAAAACGATTCCGTCGAGGACGTCGGAAAAACAAGAAGAAATCCAAGGATTTTGCCGACAAAAAAATTCGTCTCATGAGACATAACGAATTTTTATTGTTGACAAAATATCGAGAAATTATTCGTCGCGATTTAGAGCAGAGACAAAGGTTAGTTTTTTTCTTATTCTTTTCTGAATGAAATTTTAGTTTTGTCGAAGAATGCCAAAAAAACATCGAAAAAACTCTCAATGAAGAAACAGAAAAAAGATGCAAAGTTCTCCGAAAATCGATCGATGCCAATATCGACATGACATTGGATTATATCGACAAAGTATTGTTTGCTTATTATTCACTTAGTAAACTCCAAAAAATTATTTTTAGGTCGAATTTGACTTAAAAAAATTATTGACTCGATGGTTGCCAGCTCTTCACTACGATGTCGAGGAAAACACGTCAAATTTCAAGGACGAATTGCTCCAAAGATTCCAAGCTTATATTCCTGTTTTAAATTTAGATGGATTCCAACTGAGTCAAGAAGAACTTGAAGAAAAATGTCAGATTCCAGATGCATCTATAATGGACAGAAGGGGCTCCACCATGAGCATCGTCCAGATCGAGGAGCTCCAGAGGCAGTTGAAGATTCTCCAGAACGAATACGAAGAGGTCGTACTTGTTAATTTCCTTTGTTTTTCTAAACTAAAATTCTTCCAGGAAGAAATCAGAATTCTCGCTGGAGTGAAAGTCCGAGAAGCCGAAGTCTCCCGATTGAACGAAGAAATTAGCACTTTACAAAATCAGATGGAAACTTTATCTGTCCATCAACTATTCTTCAATGATATCTCCAAAGATCTCCAACAGTAGCAATAAATCATTTTATTTTGACCACAACCATTATCGATTGACGAAAGTATCTGTCGTGAATCGACTAATCGACCTTCAAGAACTTCAGAACTTTGTATTCATAAGGTCCGAAATTTTCGGATTTCTCCGAGTAATCACTTTCAAGACCGTCAATACCGACATTTTTCAAGTTCCCGGTGAACTGAGCAGGAACAATGTCCTTGTAGATAATAGACTTGGTCGTGTTTCCCTCGTTGAAGACGAAGCTGTAGTGATGTCCATCGATGCTTTCGCGAGTGATGGAGTTTTTCAGGATGATGGAGCTATTGCTGATGAGAGTGGGATGAAGAACGGCGATTTTTCTAGCACTTTCTCTCAATCCATCTCCGAAAGCTGGGATGGTGGCGTTGTGAGCGAGTGAGTGGTAGTCGAGATTGGGGTACTTGCAGAGACTAGGGACATCGTTGCAAGTTTCTCCATACTCTTCTCCGTACAGTATATGAGAATGAGGGAAAGCGAAAAGTCTAAGTCCGTTTACGAGTTTCAAGAGATTTTCGTTGTTGAAATTCTTTGCGAAACGAGGAACATCGGCAGAAGAAAGAACTGGAGTGAACGTGGTGTTTCCGTCGATCACTCTAGAAGCAGCTTCGACGAGTTTTTCGATGGCATTCTTGGCTGACGTAGCGGTGATACGGTCGTAGATGGCTTTTGCGTTGATGTTCTTTCCTTTCTCATAATCAGCAGCAACGATGAAAATGCTGGAAAATAAATAAATCAATTTTTAAAAAATGAAATTTTCTCACAAATTTGATGGGAAGACTTTTTCTTCGTCCTTGGTATGCTCTTTGGCTTCAGCCAAGAAGTCGTTGTAACCGTCGATTTTAACGTCGGAATCAGAAGGTTCGTGGATGTAGGCACCATCAAAAGAAACTCCATCGATATCGAGAAGGGTTTCGGCTATTCCATTGAGGAGATAATTTCGAGCTTTAGTATTACCCAAGTCGAGGACGTCACCGTCTTTTGTTCTCTTTACAAATCCATCCAAGTTTTTACTCTTTCTCGGTGAGATCAACTTCAATGGAACGTCAGCGATGATTTTCATCTTGGCATCATGGACAGCTTGGATCAAGTCTCTCAATTCCTCCTTGGTTCCGAGAGAGTCGTTCAAAATGTAATCCTCGACATCCGTGTTATCAGCAGCATTCGAGTTGTATTTGAAAACTGGGGAAATCAACAAGGTGTTGACACCCAGATCAGCCAGAGGGTGGAGCTGTCCCTTGAGCCGCTCGAATCCATTGGGTCCATCGCTCAAGGAAGGAAGGAAGACTTCGTACGTGTTCGTGGTACCGCTCTTTGAGTCGTCTTTCTTTCTCGGGCTAAAAACGATGATAGCGATGGCGCTTCCGATAAGAGCGACCCATATCAACCAGAAAGCAGCGAAGAGAGCCCAACGGATCAGACGATATTTCTTCTCATTACGGTAATACTCGAGTTTCTCACTATCGAGGAACAATGTCGTGGCAGCATTCGGACTGACTTTGACTCCATCTTCGTTCTGAATAAACTTCGTCAATAATAATCCTTAACATAAAAACCTACGCTGAATTGAGCATCACCGAATTCAACCTTGGTTTGTTCATTAGGCTGGACGAGAGCGTCGTTGGCGGCCATGATTGAATAGCCTGAAGCTCAATTTTCAATATGAAATTCAATGATCTAAAGTCCGAATTTCGATATGAAATCCAGATGATCAGCTGAACACACGAAAGCGGAAAATATTTTCATAAAACGACTCAGATTAAATTAAATTGCAGATGTCCAGGAAGGACTGGCTCATAATGGCTCTTAGAAAATGAATGAAATTTTCCGAAAAATCGGAAACACGGATATTTTAGATTAGCAGCTATAAAAAGAAAATTGCAAGTGACAGCTAATTAAAAGCCACCATTTCCGCTAGCATTTTTAATATGCGACTGTCGAGAAATATGAGGTGCTAGATGGAGGCGTTAAATTGCAAGATGTATCAGAGTGAGATCTACAAGTCCGCTTTCGCAGTTCTTGACCTTGGAATTGAACGGGATTGACCGCGGTGACTGCGTTTTCGAGTCTTTGTCTCGAATGTCATCACATTCGCCGTGTCAATACTAATTCCACCTGACCTTTCGATGAACGTCGACCAGGTCAACTGCATGCGAAAAGTCATTATAAAAAATCAAGAAGGAAAATCTTCAGCAAATAATCCCAAAAAGACTTTCTTGAGCACTGAATTTCCATCTTTCATTCAAACATTGTATCTTTACGAAAAATACCAACATTTCCGAAGAATTACTTCAAGAAAAATTTCGAGAGCCCTCGTTTTAATGAAAATTTTGAGTCAGAAAAGAAAGATCGGAGCCAAAAATCGCGGATTATTCAAATTTCGACCTTGGATGTCAAGAACAGGAAAAGGAAATCGTAAATTCATCAAACAAAAACCAAGATAAAATAAAAACCATTTAACGAGAATCAATATCGAAAATAGATGTAAAAACTTCCATTTAGATAAGTATGATGTAAAACGATAAATGTTTTCAATAGGACGTCTACACAATTTTTTCTCCTGCAGAGAGCTATCGGAAAACGTTGGAAATGTGAAGCGGGAATGAGACAGCCGGACGTTAGTCTTTGAGAGGACTATGAGAGAAATGTTTTGAAAGAACTCTGTTGAGAGAGGCAGAACGAGAGAGAGCTCAGCAGTCTCGAAACAAATTCAGGTTCGAGTGTGTACCCCAATTTTGATTGGGTAAAAATCAAAAAGTTCTTCTTTAAACGTCTGCTGATATTTTAATCAAAAATCGATAATGTAATCCTTATTTCAGGAAAAATCAATGACTTTGTGAGCAGCTAGTTTCCCTCGAAATTTCATACTTTCATGATCTTTTCACTAATACAATTTAACAGATAACGTTAGATAGATGAAGTGCAATCAGAAAATAGCAAAAAGATGAAAATGAAGAAATTGAATTTATTTCCTTATGTTCCTTTCCGAGATTACGAAAAGGTCAAAACATTTAACGTATCTCTTGGATTTTAAGAAACTGCTATTGATCCAAACCATCACAAAGTTATCACTTTTTTTATAATCAGTTCTTTAGAAGCTCGTTTTCGGATTTTTCTGTTTTCAAAGAACACATCTAGATTCAAAAATATTCCCCGAAAACAAATCCAAATACATATTCAATAATCCAAAACATTTATCAACCTCAAATAGGAATGTAGAGATATTCAATAAACGAAAAAACTTGTGAAAATAAATCAATTCAATAAAACGCCCGTTTTGTTTTTTGCCGCTATCCCCTGATCGCTTTTGTTTGATACCCTGTAGCAGCAAAAAGCAAAAGGAACAGTAAATGCGGGAGTTGAAGATTTAGCACTAGCGAGAACCATTGAAAACCTCATCTACAGTAGTGGGATCCTTGCACCCAGGCATGGTATCATTGAGTGTAGAATTCCGGATAGCATTTGTTGACGACCGACGACTGTTAGCAGAAGAATTTCCTGTACTGGTAGATTTTGTAGTAACTTTGTATTCGGAAATCTTGACATTGCCTCCAGCAGGTTTATGAGTGGCGTTGTCGAGAGATCCAACTTTCGATTTGGCCTCGACTTCAACTTTTTGGTGGAAAATCTGAAATAAATAATAAATTTATATTCCAAAAATAAAATTTACCTTCACATTCCCTCCAGCTGGTTTGTGAGTGGTATTCGAGAGAGAACCAACTTTGGATTCAGCCTTCCATTCGAGTTTCTGAGTAACTATCTATAATTGATCGATTATTCCTTGCAATTTTAAATATGAAAAAATACCTTTTTCTCGACCTTGGGGGATTGGATCTCGACCTTGGCATCAATTTTTGGTTTCGCATTTTCTTTGAAATTAAATTTGCGGTTCTCAATTTTCACCTGACCACCGCCTGTAATACAAAGTAAACATAAGGGTAAATAATAACAAGGATTAGCTATACCTGGAGTATGTTTTGCATTATCCAATGAACCAATTTTGGAAGTAACATTAAATTTCGGTTTTTCGTGGAAAATTTTTACGTTTCCTCCGCCTGGTCTGTGGTCAGAAGTAGCACTAATTCGTCTGAAAATAAGCAAGGTTTGTTTTGAATTCATCGATTACAGAACGGTTCAGTAATCTTATCCCATAGGTGCAACAATGCATACTCACCCTTTTACGTTCTCATATTTCTTGCTCAATTTTGGAGTCGCCGGAAGGACCTTTCCTTGGGTCGAAGCTGATCCTGGAAAAAGAAATAAAACTGGGTTGATACAAAGCCAGAAATTACCAGGTTTAGAAGCGGAAGGTGTACTCTTCGTGATGGATGTTCTGGTAACACTGCTGGTTCTGGAGCCACTGCTAATCGGCATCCTGAAAAAGTCTCAATAAAACAAAGACACTCAAAAACGCAGAAAAATTTCGAAATAAGACTCTTGACAAACTAGGTTACATCGGAAATGCCCATTCTTCGCTCAAGGCGAGTTCGAAAACTGAATGAAAATACATATATAGTTAGAGCCTTCGCTAGCATGCCGACATCGCGCAAAAAGCCAAAAAGCAGTGACCGTGCAAGCAGCGTTGCCGAAAAGTGGCACAACTTCGAAGCTTCCAGAAAGGGAAAAAAGCCATGTGACCCAAGCGTCCTTGTGAAAGCATTTCCCTATGAAAAATCACTTACTTCGGTTTTTCGGTAATCCGGCTGCTCTGAGTCAAGGATGTTGGAGCCTTCTTAGGAGCTGGCGTGGTTTTAACGACAGGCGTGGCCGCAGTTGGTGTCTTTCTTAGACCACTCGACGACGTAACAGGGAATCTGAAATAAAGGGAAGAGGTAAGTCCGACCTTCATCGCTTCTCATTGCACGCTCGGATACCAAAAATGTTTTTAACTCACTTTTTTGGCCCACCGGAACTTTGCTCTTTTGTCGAGGGCGATTTCACGGGTGTAACTCTAGATGGTGTAGTGGGCTTTTTGAGGAAAGGTTTAGCAGAAACTTTTGTTCCAATTGGAGCAGTTTGCTTTTGAGCAGGGGTTCCGTCCGATTGTTGAATGACTCGATGAGTATCATGGGAAGTGTGCTCGACAGCATGAGATTGAGCAACATGGACGTCAGTGGCGTTATCGAGATGAGTCTCTTCCTTAGGGGGATCTGAGTGATCAGTATATCCAGCTAGAATAATCTTTGGTATTTCCTCTTCAATGTCGTTAGGATCACGTTGATGAACAGGGACCGGTTTATTCGGAGTAGGCGATTTCGGTTCATCCTTTCCATGATCAGGAGACTTCGGTTCGTCTTTATCTTGGTCAGGTTTCGGGTGAGTCTTCCCTTGGTCAGATGGCTCCGGTTCATTAGGCTTGACTGGTTCAGGGCTAGGAGTCCGACTTTTGACAATCGGTTCAGGAATCACCTCATTGACCTTGTCTACTGGAGTCCCTGGCCCTTTGTCGGTTTCCTCTTCTGGTTTTGCTCCGACGATGGAAGGAGGTTGATCACCAGGATTCGGTAGCGGAGGTTCATTCTCTGCCATAGCTGAAAACGTAAAATAACCCAATTTCCCAAAACTCGGCTTGCTTTAAAGTTTACGATGCGCAATATAAATTGAGAAAGAGAAATAAATTAGTCGAATTTCCTCCAAAATAATGATCGAATTGAAAACATAAAAAACAATCAGGTCAATATGCGAATTTGTCCCGAAGCCATTCTGACAACCCAAATATGGAGATTTCCAGAGAAGTAAAGTGGAATCTGGAAATTAGAGATGCGGGATCCAAACATGACAGATAATTAAAGCTTATATAAAACGAAACCACGGACATGAAGGGACAAATGGGACAATGGGAAACAATAGTGTCTTCGGCTTCTTTTCTAACTCAATTGAGCGCAAAGGATTTAGGATAATGTAGTGTTCGATTCCAAGGCTATAGAAGAAACAAATCCGCTGTCCACAAATCGGATAAAATAATACCGAAGCTCGGAAGATCGATTTCCTGAAGCCATGTTTGAGAAATTGATTTTTCAAAACAAATAAATCTTCGCATCTTTAAGGCAGTCCGCAAATGCGACGAGAAAATTTCCCAAACAAAAAATCCAGAAGCAGAAAATCCAAAGAAAAGCGGATAAAAAACGTTTTTTTATCGCGCACAAAACGTAGGCCAGTTCCAAAATGTGGCCAGCAGGTAAGTCTTGTTAAAATTTGACGTTATTTTCCTTCGATGTGGGTTGGAAAGAATGACAACAAGACCAGTCCCATGAAGCAACAAATAAATAACAAAAGAGTGGAGGCTCTCGCACTGGGAAACATGTGGAAAAGAAGACTTGAACGGGCGCCAAAGCCGCTATAAACCAGTTTTGTCCCCTTGTGGCGATAGTAAAAGCTGGTCTTAACTCGGAATAGTATCTTTCCTTTCGAGACCCGCACGAGTAAATGCTCAGACAATCCTGGAAACGAAACTTCTTTCTTCATCCTCATTTAGTATTAATAAAAGGGTCTTCGCTGCGATGAAAATCAACCGACTCTATTAATGCTAGAGTAGTTCCGTGGAAAACATCTACGATAAAAAGCCCATTAACAGCGTTTCTAATTCGGACTAAACTCCGCATATTTCGGTACGGAAGGAAACCAAAAACAGATGTGTTTCCAGGCAATTCTCCCCGACAACTTGCAGAAACCGAACCAGCTCTTCATCCTTGTACTCCACAAGGGTCTCGAGTGCCTCTTCAGCGAGAATAGCCCATGCCAATGGACGTTTGTCACTTTTTCGCAGCGGAAGCCGATTCCAAAATGGATCCCAAGACTGTTCCTCCCGGAAAAAGCTGCTTGAAACTCGAAACGCCATTCCATGTCTTGAGAAATATGTAGCCATGTTCCCAAACATTTAATTCACTTTTATTCGCCCACCTGAATAAACCCCAAAACAATTATTTGATAGATCTGAGTATTTGATCAATGCCACGGTAATCTCGATCGTGGCCCATTAATTGAAACCATACCAATGATAACACGCAAATTAGACACCCGTCTGGGTCAAGTCAACCGACACCGCCATGCACTCTAGTTCTTGCTCAACAAGGCCCTCTCCAAGTCTTCGACTGTCATCATCTTGGCCGTCGTTGGGATACTTCGGATTATGGACTCCGGGATTCGCTTACACGGCTCTTGTGACTGGTCTGTCGGAGCAGGGTCAGCCAGCTGTGGGGGCTTCGTCTCGGGTCCACGAACAGGGGATCGGTTCCACGGACGGTCTTCGTTGTTTGGGTTATTTATATTGGAAGTACTTGGAGGACACATAGGACCTTGCATAGGGAACACTCCCGGGGGGATATTTCCCGGAAGCGACATGCCCGGAGGAGGCGGCATTCTGAACATCGGAGGAAATCCACGACCATCAGGGACTCCCATAGGGGGCATCGGACCACCTCCTTGAGCCATGGAAAACATGTTACACATCATCATCTCGAAAGGGAACATATTGGGCATCATGTTTGGTGGTCTCTCATTCTGTGGATTTCCAAAATTAGCGTTACGACTACCACTACGAACTTCAGATGGGTCATCAGGTAAAGGGGAATTTTGCCGAATCTGCAACAGTCAGATAAAAAAGTCATTAAGGAAAAAACAAACATCGTCATCATGCAGATTAGAGTCAAAATTAGTCATCTCCGTCCGCATCGGAGGTCTCTGCTGCTGATCAACATCGGGAGAAGCATTCGCTGGAAACACCGTTTAAGCAAAGCACCACGAGCCGTACTTACCTTCATTATTACGTCGGCGAAGAAGGACCGAAGTTGGCAAATTCACCCCGGAACGATTCACGTTCGGAGGAGGTGGAGCACCCCCCATTGGGGGAGGCATCATTCCGGGAGGGAAGTTCATGCCAGCGAAAGCAAAAGGGTTCAACATCGGCATCCCATTCAAGCCGGGGATAAACATGGACGGCGGAGGTATCGGACCATTAGGAAATTGAGGAAAGTTACTGAAGGGTGGAGGAACCGAACGACGGGAAGACGTGGAGCTCGGAGAGTCCGACCTCTGAGACGGACGACTCCCGTCATTCGGCACATAATTTCGTAGGACATGATCGAAAGCCGGAGGTAGCATTGGAGGAGTCATCGTCTCCGATCGCTCCGTCTGTAGCTGGGGAGGCTGCATACCCGGGTGGATCACAGATGGAGAAGCCAACTGACGTCTTCGCTCGGGTTCCAAGGACTCGTTTCTCGGCATTCCATACAGCTCGGAACTGATCGGAGCGTTACTCACTCCATTCCAAGTCTCCTTGTTTCCTCCGGACGGAGCTCGTTCTCCCTTACCGGAGTCACTCTTCCCCAGAATCCCAGCGAGAATAGCTTCCTCGGTCCACTTGGTATTCTCAGAATGCATCGGGGGCTTGGGAAAGGAAACGTCCTTCGTATGAACGGTCGGCGGACTGCGAATAGCACTAGTCAACTCCGGGAGAAGTTTCTCTTCATCTGCTATATTCATTCGACTTTCAAAGTCCGTAGCCATCACTCCAGAATAGGGCATACTGGGTAGATTCTCTTGTGGCTGAGAAAACAAATTACTCAATCCATGGAGAGGATCCTTGCTCGTCTGTGGAGCTGCAGGCTTCTGACCCTCAGCACTACGTTTGTTAAATAGATGAATAAAACGACTGCCACCGGTGGATTCTTTCTGAGCAGGAATCGACGGGCCCTTGCGTTTCAACTCTTCCAAGAGCTCCGCTTCGGAGTAGCCTCGGGAAGTTTCTTTGGGAGGAATCTTGGAAGTGACGGGAGGAGTCCCATCGAACCCCTTCAACTCTACAATGTCATTGATAGAAATGTTACTGTCAGCCCACTCCGGCAAGGATTCCGTATTATGACGGTTTTTATAGCGGTCATTCCGCTCTCCGTTGTCGTCGTTCCTGGATCTCCACCGATTGCTTTGGTTATCTTGTCGCTGTCCTTCGGAGCCACTAGCAGTCTTTCCGTTTCGCCACTTTCCACTCCCCTGATCTAAACATCAAATTAACGAATCGATATCGACTCTGTAAACATACTCTTGTTATTACTCCCAGGAACGCATCCACCAGTGAACTGTCGTCTCTGGGGCGATAGTCCGAGTTCATCCTCCATCCTGGAGAGATTCTTCTTACGTCCTGCGAGAGAGTTTTTGGAAACTTCCACAGCGAACATCTGATCAAACCATTTGTCGGGGACAAAGCGCCCAGTCTCACTGAAAGTTGATATATCGATTCCGGGATTTCAAAGCCAAAACCAACTCATCGAATTCCCGTGATAAATAATCCGGTCGTCTGACGGATGTCTCGGATTCTTTGATCAACATCATGTCCTCGCGAGTGTACTTTCTCGTATTAGGATAAGGGTTCTGTGGGTGAGTTGATAGCGTTGCTGCATCGCTATTCCACTCTGGCGACTCCATTTTCTTCGTCCTGCAAAACCACTCGTCAAGCGATATTCCTACAGCCAGTATATAGCGGAACATATATGAGAATCAAAATTCTACAGCTTTTAAACTTGCGAGGACCGCAAAACGATCACAATTAGAACGACACTCAATTTCAGAAAAAAAAGCAAACGACAATCCCTTTTTGGAGAAAGTATCGATCTATAAAGTTCTCGCGCTCAGCATTGGGAAATCCACGAAAGGATTTATGAGAAAAACAAAAAAGAAAGCCAGTGTGATCGGTTGATTGAAGAAAAACATCCTGATACTGACGGAAGCATCGACAAAACTTGCGCGGCGAGAGTGGCTCTCTGGGACTCTACGACAATCGATGTCACTTCCTTTGTTCCGTTTTATATTTCTTTCAATCCATTTCTGTTTCTTAATTTCCTCCAAAGGTACGATCATACAACAA
This sequence comes from Halicephalobus sp. NKZ332, assembly GCA_009761265.1. NCBI lineage: Eukaryota > Metazoa > Nematoda > Chromadorea > Rhabditida > Panagrolaimidae > Halicephalobus > Halicephalobus sp. NKZ332. The sequence continues at coordinate 15,412 of VOSG01000462.1, read as the reverse complement.
GTAACAACGATTGGTTTATGAAAATCTTCAAGGTCTTTGTCAAAGGAAATCTCGTTTTTCTTTTGATATCTTCTTTTGAAAACAATTATATAACAGACGCTCACAGATCTCTTTGTTGTGACAGAGTATATATAGTGGACAGACAACTGTATTTTAACCGGGACTGATAAAGTACAAGTCGATGACGGTTTCTGGACTTAGGATTTGGATTAGGAGTCTACTTCCAAGCGCCGAAGGGACCGCAGTGGGGGAAGAAGTCGGTGAACTCGCAACCTCGGACACAGCAGATCTTCATTATCTCGTCGATGGTTGCCGGTCTGTACTGCTCGTTCTGTGACTTCGCGTTCGGGAAAGGGAAGTCTGAGTCGTCGTATTCGTATTGTGAGGGTGCTGATCTCTTTCTCCTCATGGGACAAGCGAGCTGGAAAGCCTCGAAGAACGAACGGCCTCCTGAAACGAAAATACAGCAATAACTTTAGTCTGGAGCAAACCTGGTGGACACAGCTTCAGGGTTCCGAACTTCTGGGGAGGCTGTTCTGTCGTAGGAGTGGGTTCGATGAGGTCCATAATGGGGTTAAGATGGAGAATCTGCATCGAGAAAGGCAATGCCTTCAGGCAAATAACGAAACTGATAATCAAGAAAAACGCGGTCGTCCATACTGTCTGCATCGGTCGGCTACTCCCTGGAAGCGACTTTAAAATAATGACGGATTTCAACGTAATTTCGTCGATAAATACCAATTTCGAAAAGACGCCGTTTAATCCAGCGCTTGTCCAGAGTTGGAGCCGAGTCGTTTCTTCCACTCTAAATGCGTGATAATTGTTGGGGAGTTGTTCTCTCTCAAGTACCACCCAGGATTGATGTCATTGGCACTGATTCCGGCTGAATAAAACATTGCAGAAAAGCGTGGGAATTTAAAGTTGAGCGTTTCGATGTCGATTCCGGTCTTTTTTATTGTGAATCCTCGAACAAGTTCTCCTTTTTAAAAATAAACAGTAATCATGCAAGAAGAAGGGACAGCTGATTTTTGGCATTCAGGAAAACTGCAAAAATAAAATGAAAGAAAAATCGAAGGTCAATCGGCCGTGATCGAAGTCGGGGACGTGTCCAGTCTCTTCCAGTTTTCTTATTTCTTTTCTTTTGGCTGTTTTCAAAAATGCTCCGGAATTTCCTAATAAAATTATTACTATTTTTAATATTTTTCGACCTTACTGGGTATTTTGTTTTGTAAAAATGAATTTCTTTACTTCCCTTTCTTTAGTTCTCAATGTCCATACAAACACGGCAAAGATCCCTCTGGAGAACCCAATCCTCATGTCCATCATCAACACGAGGCAAATCCTCCAGGAACAGAACCAGAAGAAAGTTTCATCCAAACTACTTTTATCCATCTGGATAAGAATGGTTCGTTTCCAATTAAAGAATAAGGAAATAAATGCATTTCGAAACCTCCAGATGCTGACTTGAAGTTCACACAGGACGTGATCGATTTGATCAATATCCTCAGACAGCGACTGAAAACACACGCAAAGTTAACGATAGACAACGAAAATGTGAGTTTCTATCGGACTTCATCTGGAAATCCAGTTTCAGATCGACTGCACTGACGGAGGATTTACGCAATGCCGTGATTATCCACTCAAAGAATCTTATCATTTTCTCATCATTGAAGACTCGTAAGAATACCAAAAAGTTCAAAAGTGAATTAAAGATTTTAGGTCTCATGGAGCTGCAGTTTACAGCTTGGACAGAAAACATAACACGAATTCCGGGAAAACAGAACTTGCTTTATTAGAGTATGTTTCCATAAAAGTTATCAGGAAGTAAATAATTAATTTCAGTGCTCTCTCAAGGCACAGTTCGCATCCTCTAATGGCGTATGCTTCAGAAGGAACAGAAAAAGAAGTGGGATTCGTCAGGGAAGTAACAACAAGAGAGCTTGCGAAATTTACGAGGCAAAATCAAGCGGAATCCAAGAAACATGCTGCCTCTTCGATTTTCACGAGATCTCCGACGGAACTAGATCTTCTGAATGAAAAAATCCTGGAATTTAGAGACATCGAAGTTCCTGAAATTACGGAAAATGATGCTTTGAAATCTCTTGCTGGAAGCGAATTAAACGATCTTTTGGAGAATGAAGAAAAATTTATCTTCGTCATGTTCTGGACAAAAGTCAGTCCGATATCTCTACATGCCCTGAAGTTGTGGAAGGACGCGGCGGAGAAGCTCAAAGAGAAGGATACCGTAATCCTGGGAGCAGTAGCCTGTCACGACAACATTGATGTCTGTAAAGCTTTCGCTATCTCTCATCACGAAAAGAATACAATATTTGCTTACAAAAATGCTCAGAAACTCACAGCTCAGTTCAACATCAGGGATTCTGACTTCTACGTGGAATGGGTCCAAATGTAGGTAAATTTTATCCTGACTGATATAGTAATTCATTTCCAGGGTTGCTGCTGGGATCCTGAACAAGATCGATCCTTCAGAAGTCAAAAAAGTTCGACAAGGGTATTTATCATTTTTGTCTGAACTTGGTCAAAGAAAAGCAGTTACTGTGGGTCACTTCCAATCGGAAGGGGGAGAGGAATTCAAGGGATTCCAAAAAGTTGCTGCGATTCTACAAGGTCGATACCATTTTGTATACACCATAAATAAGAACTCTGGAGCTACAATAACGACCTTCAGACCTCTCGAGAAGATGAAGAGACTGGATTACAGTGGAAACTTCGATATCCCTTCTTTAGTAAAACACATCACTCAAGGCTCCAATCCATCGATTATGGATTTCGGAAAAGGATTTACAAGTGACATTGTGTACTACAATCCGAAAGATTTGGTTTTACTCGTTCACGATGAAGACAAGGACAGATTTTCTCAATTCGAAGAAATCGCCTCGAAAGCCGAAAACAACATAAACTTCATGTTTGGTCAAATCGACAGGTTAGTAAATATTCAATAATTTTTAACTGTTTGATGGCTTTTAATAGTTAGTTTAAAGCAATTCGAAATTTTTCAATCATTTATTATTTCTAAATTTTAGATCGAACTCGTTGAACATCGACAAATTTATCTCGGTCCTTGGTTTGGATTCTAAATCAATCCCATTTCTATGTTTGTTTTCTCAAAGGCAGGCAAGATGTTTCCCGAATTTGAAGGAAATCAAGAACGAAATCCTCTCGGAGGAAAAACAACAAGACGAAGCCATTGTTGTCGAAATATCATCCAAGAAACCGCATCCGCTGAAATTCATCCAACTCGAACACATTAACGAAATTTTCGGAAAACAAGAGATAGAACTCTTGCCAGATCCCATTTTGACTAAAATCCCCCCTCATCACGGACATGGACATTATGGATCCCAAAACTTCGAAGAAAATCCAAATCCCGTTGCCGGTGGTTGTCCTATGATGGCTCATATGAATTCCCATTTAAGAGACGAGTTGTAGTTTAAATTTTATGGAAAATAAATAAGCACAGGTTCAATTCACCCGTTACAACCAAAAACTTAGGCAATGGATTCCCTGAAACCGGCTTCGTTGTATTCGATGGGGCAGGTGATCCTCGGTCTCTGGATTTCTCCGGAATTGACGAATTGCCGTTGTGTTCCTTCGAACCGACTTCTTTTAGGATTCCCGACACTCTGGTAATAAGGCTCGACAAAATACTGATTTTGAGTTCTGTAGTAACCGGAGTGATCACTGATCCTCCGTTCCGGTCGAGAACCCCGCAGCATGCTGGTCGAGGAGTAGCTCTGGAGACCCTTGTCCCTGGACCTGTCGTGGAGGTGGAGAGAGGTACTCATTCTGGGATCTTCGTGGACGGCGATACTCGCTTGGGGAGCAATAAAGACGCTGATTTCGGACCCTCGATAAGAAACAGAAACGTTTTTGTGACTGCTTTCTTCCGGAGAAGAAGAACCCCTAGTGGTACTCTTGTCGTACATCTCCAATGTAGATCTCTGGGAATATCTGCTTCCGATACTTCGATCATCAATCTGCTCTTTGGGGAACCAGACCCACTCCTTGACATTGTCTCCGTCGTTTTTTCCCTCGTTTATCGAATTACTAGAGCTCAGTTTTGCCAGAAGGGGCACGACGAGTTTTTCGTAGCCATTGTGGAGGCCTCGATGACCAGTCACCAGATGGAAGAGTCCGATGATGAAAATTAGAGTCAACAAAACAACCAAAATTGGTTGGAGATTAAATTTCTGTTGCAAATCTGATTCCAACAGGGACGAATTCGACATCGTCAACTGATCCATCCTTGTCGTTCTGGATCCGATTTCGTTTGTTTTTGAATTCTCGAAATACAACTGAACATTGGTCTGTCCGGAGACGATCGGAGGAGCTTCTGCATCTTCACAGTAACCAGGACAATGAATCTCCACGGTCAAAGTGATTTCGGACCCGTCCCCCAAGGCCACTAATTCGACAGCCGGATGCCCCTTTTGTTGGTTGATTCTGAGGAGATTATCGTCACTTGAATAAACACTGAGACTGAATTCCTTTGTTTCCACATCGCTCAAGAGTTCACGTTGCCCGTCTGAGTAAAAAATGTACACTTCTGCCACCCCATGCTGAAAAAGTTTTCTAAAATAAAACCTTAAAGTCAGTCCTACTTGATACTGATGAGCAAATGTCGACTGTACACGAGTCACGAGTTCATACTGTAGGGGATTGTTGACTTCCGGAAGTAGCTGGAGATCCATATTCGTAACCGGTTTGATGACGAGCTGGGTCGGAGAAACCCTGTCTTCCGTGACGGTCACCAGGGCACTACCGTAATCGATAGCGGGTGCCAGAGCTTTGACGACGAGTCTGGTTATCCCCGACCTCTTCGGAACCCCGAGTAACCTCCCGTTTTTCTTTTTGATCACGAGAACACCGGGGTCTGCACTCTGGATTCTGTTACCGGCGAGTTGAGTGACATCGAACATTAGATCTTTGTCTTTCGTCAAGTAAGTCCTTTCTCCAGTGGCCTCGTCGACGACTTGAAAAGCAGCAAGAACTCTGATTTCCGTCTGTTGGAACCGATTCTTACAAGCAAATTGTCTCGCATCCCGGATCTTTCTTTTGGAACTCAGATCTTTCAAAGTAGCCACTCTCCATTCGTTGATGGAGTTGAGAACGGAATCAGCAACCCATACAGTAATCGGCAGTTTCGGATACCAAACGGAAAACACTACTGTGGAAGTCAATGTCCGAAATTGAACGTGAACTTCTATAGCGACATTTCCCCTCATTTCGGAGCCGTCAACGAAGACCGAGGTGCAAGTTGGCGACGTCTTCAACAACCTCGGCTCCGAACTGATGCAGTGGGTGTCATCGGTGACATCTTTCACTTGACCCCCTGTCGTTATCGAAAAAACTCTCATTGGGAGTGCTGCTTGTATTCCCGAAATTACAGCTGTGTTGATTAATTCAGAACCCTGGAATTAAAAATATTTCGTAATTTGTTTTTTCAGAGCTGTTGACAAACCCTGGAGACAGGTGCTATTGCGTAGAACTTGTCTGGCCCAATCATGAACTTCGTCGCTATCCTCGTTTCCGGGATTTCTTTCCCGTCGTTGAAATAAAACTTGAGGGCCCAATGAAGAGAGATGATTTTACTAAATTCAAACTCCGATGAAAAACTGCCTTCCTGAATCGGCTTCAATTTCAGCACCAAGGCGAAGAGGTAGTCGTCGATTTGGGATCGGGGTTTCTTTGCTGAATTCGTCAACAAAAACGAGGTGTGGAAAGTAGGTGGTGTCATGGAAGCAATTTTCAGGTCCCATAATTCGGGCTCCAGAACAGTTGCTGAGGAGATTTCCAGTCTGGAGTCAATCCAGAGCTTGACTTCAATCTTTTTCAATGAATTTGTCGTTACATTGAAATTCCCAGAGTCATCATTTCGGAAATGCAAAAACAGCGGCTCTGGGACACCGGTGACGAAAGTCAAATTTGGTCTAGTCATCAGAGAAAGCTGGCTGAAAATTTTAAATTATGTTTTTGTAAGATTGGAAAATGTCGTTAAAAATTAATTCGAGACTAATTTCCAAAGAAACATGAAACTTCTGAGACTCGATATTTTCGGATTGTCTTTTTTAAAAACTCATTGTATTTTTATTTAAAAAATTAAAATTAAACTTTGACAAAATGTGAGAACTGTCAGATTTGAACTTTTAGTATAGAGCGAATTAATGCCAATTAAGTTTGCTTATTTTACCATAAAATTCGGAAAATAAATTTTTACGAAATTGCCTCAGCGTGAATTTTCAAAATTTTTTCCTTCCGGATTCCGTTTTTAAAAATTTCTGTTCTACTAGATTTCGGAAAATCGTATTAAAATTAAATTGAAAAACTAACCCGAATTCATGTGAACTCAAAGAAGTGATCTGCATCTTATCAACTCCGTTCACGAGCATTATCTTCTGATTTGTCAGACTTCGTTGTGGGTTCAAACACTGACTTCCAACAGAATAAGAAATCTTCAGAAAACTCTGCAAAAAAACATCAGTTAATCTCACAAATTATAAAATCATACAGTCCACTGGTTCGCGTGTCCATTTATTTTAAACCAAGAAAATGGAATCTCTTGACGAATTAGACATGCGTTGACAAATGCATCGCTCTCGTTGAAGACACAAGAACCTTTGATCATTTTGCCTTCTGGATTTTTCAAAGCTGTCGTCACACATAGTCTCTGCTTGAAGGTGCTCATCCAAGAGTGATCTCGATAAACGACTATGTCCACGAATGGTTTTTGCTAAGAAAAGTTTTTTTAGGGAACATTGATAGATCACTTACTGTCGTAACTTGTTCCTGAACGACTCTCAAAGCGACAGCACAATGGAGGTTCTGAATTGATGGATACAGAGGTAAAGAATAGCTTTGTTCTTCGACTTTCGCAGTTAATAGTTGTTCTGTATTGTAAATGCATCCGTTGTGAACATAGATTGCCGACCGATTTCCCTCAACAATGTTTCCGTGGAGATTCCGCAAGACGAAAGTATTCGTGTCAGGAGAAATCACGATCGAATATCCTTAATAAAAATTCCCAATCAAATCCCTCAAATATTTCTTAATTGTTTTTCAAAAAAATTTACCATTTATGAAAGGAAGAAGGAGAGCCAATATTAATATCATTTTAGACATTTGTTTTACAAGTAATTATATTAAAAAATCAAAGTAATAAAGAGTATCCATCGAAATCTTATTTTTTGATGAAATTTACTCTTCAGAAGCTAATGAAGAACTTGTTAAAAGCCAATCTAACGGATGCCAACGGCTGCATATTTTCTATTTGAGGACAAATATGTCGAGAAAAAAAAGGCGGGACAGCGGCTATTTCCTTGGTGCAAAAACTAAAAGACCAACATATTCGTTGAACTAAGCTGCCTCAACAGGAATTTTCCGACAAAATACACGGAGTGCCAGAAACGGACTGGACAGCGGGAAATGGGGACGTGTCCCAACAAAAGCCCTCGAGGTCTTTGGTTAAAGAAGTCCTCGAGTTCTCTGGTTGAGCACTGTCAGAAGCACACCCGCTTCAAGAGGCCAAAGCGTTAAATCCAGGCTTTCAATCCTACTCTCTGCCCACATTCCTCAAGACGTGGAAAAAGTACTTTGTCCCTCCGGATGAACATTCGTCGATAAATAAAATTTATTTGAAATTTTTGAAACGGGCAATCATCGTAGATATATAGTTGGAATTCAGTGGAAATTATTCGTCGAAAGATGGTTTAAAAAATAAAAATCAAAATGGGTTATGAAAAAAAAAAGTGAAAAAGGGAGAATGTTGAGTTAACAGAATACTGTAGTCGAGAAGTGTATGCAATTACGGTCTTCGAGATCAAGGAGTTAATTTTAAATTTTTATACGTTTTTTTTTCAATTTTCTCGAAAAATTTCAAAAATTATTCTTTAATTTTAGTTTTTCATTCACTTGATACCGTATAAAATTAAAGAATAATATGCGGTTTTCATTTTTTAAAATTTATTTCTGAATAATCTTCTTCAAAATTGACTATTTCGTAATCGGAAACAATGTGAAAAAGTATCTCTATCAAACAAGAAGAAAATTCAACAGTCATATTTTTGCTTTTTTGATTTCCCAGCTTTTTTCTAATTGGACTGTTCGAAAAAAACTGTTATCCTTTTCGAAACTGAACATCAGTCGAAAACGATCACTTTGGCATTTCTTTCCCGACTTTTGCTAGACATGTCGTCGGGGAAAATGAAAATATTTTTCGGTATTTTGCTTTTTTCCACACTTCTGATTTTCGAATCTTTTTTTCGAAGCAGTAATTTCGAAGATAAAAGAAAAACAGTCATTCAAAATGAGAACTAGTAAGTTGTTTTTTATTGATAAATCTTTTTTCTGGATTCCAGCATTCCGTTTCCGATCCTCGTTGATCCCGATTGCTTGATAAATTACAAAAAAGATAATATTTTGGACTCTCCTTGTAATGTCGGCTATAATCCAGAAGATGGATACGTACGAGAACATTTGTTCGAGAAAGGATTCAATTCCTTGTTTGTCCATCTCATCCCGGCCTCCGATTTCGTAATCATCAGATATGCCACAGGTCCTATCGGTTTCCTAAAGTCAGTTATTTTTAACTTTAAATTCTATTTTTACTTTTATCAAAATTCTTTAGATTCAATACAACTATCAAGGAAATCAAGTCGATCAAGAATAATAAAATTTGGCAGACTTATATTGCTGTTCCAGAAAACATTGATTACTTCATTCGCCAGAAGAAAGTCGGTCTTTTCCGTGGCTGTCTTCTGAAATCCATCCACAGAGAGAATCAGAAGAGCTTTATCCCAACTTCCTTCGTTCACAGAATTGCTGAATTTCGTGATTTGTTATGGAAATACAAAATGACCGTTTTTCTTTACGGAAAGACACTTTTGGGATGGAAAAGAGAATGCAACATTATTCCTTATGCAACTGATGTAGAATTGGCTGTTCTCGCCGAGGAATACAATGAGGAGTTGATTAAAGTTCTGAGGGAATCAAAATTCGAGCTTTATTCCATTTTCGGAAAGGTCAGTCCACTATCCAAACTCTCGATTTTTGAATTAAAAATAATGCAAATCACTTCGTATGTGATCTTTGAATTGGATTACATGCTATCATAATAGTTGAATCTTTCCTGAATCAAATTCTTTTTGAAACCTTCCATATGTAGAACATGAAATCCCAGTTTTCATTCTTGACTCAATAGTTCTAGAAATCCATATTAAGATAATTTATTCGAAATACTTTAGTGAAAACTCCCGATTTTTATAAGAGGAAGTGATATAATGAATTTTAAAATGCAGATTGCGCGCACAAATTGTGAAATCGCTGTGAAATTGGAATTGTCATGTAGGCAACTTCGAATTCCACTAGACACGTTCCGGAAGTTTCCAAATTATTTTACAATTTCCCATTGAAAAGTGACTTTATAACGTTATAATTTTGGAGTCACTAATTGTGCGTAAATTACAAAATCAGTGTCTCGTGAAGGAAAACTGGCATGGAACTTATGTCAGAATCAATTAAGAAATATCTCCGTAATAATATCCACTTTGCTTTTTTAATGGTATGGTGGAAATATGAATTTTAAAAAATTCAGATAATTTTACGGTTTTCTATGCTATTTTAGAAAGTTCCGGAATCTAGTGGTAACTCCTGGAACCGAAAGTTAAAATTAACAATTCTAGAAGTTCTGGGAATTTATATCAAATTAATTTCGTAACAATGGCTATTTCTAGCTTTTATAGTGGCATTTGTCAAGCTAATTTTGCAACAATGTCCTTTTCTGCTTTTCATAGCAGTATGATGTGATGTAATATTTTGATTTTAGCCAGAGAACTCCCTCCAAATTGTTGTCTATGTGGATAGAATCAAAATCAATCTTTTCTTTGTCTACAAGGATGAACACTCTAATAAAAGCTTTGTTGAAGGAATGAGATCAGCTACTGAACAGAGACTCAGATGGTACACTCCGATTATCGAAGAAATGTGTGCTGGGAGCTTGTTAGGAAGGATGATACATGTCCCTTGTAATGATGTTCAAGTTATCGAGGTTTGTTTGGTCATTTTAGAGATGAATACTGAGTAATGGAGTCTATTCAGGCTTTATATGGGAAGAAATGGACAGAGTATCGTTCAACTTCTGAATATAAACGGAACTCAGGAATCGTTATGGAAGAACAGAAATCGTATGTGGATTGATGTTGGAGGAAATTGTTTTAGTATCTTATTGACGAAATCAGGAAAATTAATGATTTAGAATATTGTCTAGAAAATTGAATTAGAGTAGTAGAATACAAGGATTTAAAAAATTAATGTGCATTCATTCCTAACATTTTAATATATTTGTAAAACGTTTCAATCATGATGTTGTTTCTGTTTAGTAATTTTGAAACCCAGGAAATATATTATTACAATATTTAAAAGAGTATCAAACTACTAATCCAAAAAGGAAGCAATTTGACAGAAAGTAACTAATATTCAAAGGAGTAAAAATCGCAAAGATTGGGGATATTCATTCTAGGAGACTATTTAGGTATGAATTTCCGTAATTTTCTGGCTTTCAGGATTCATGAATAAAAGAATTTGAGTATCTCAAAGAATTTGTGTCATCTTTACCCTTATTCTCCTTTCGCCAAATTGGCCGAAAAGTTACTACTACTCCTCAAGACTCACTTTTTCGTCGGGAGATAATTGATGAGGATGAATAGTTTTTTCAATTGGAAAATTTTTGACGACAAACAAGATTTGAATGACCATTTAAATTTTATTTATACATGCACATGGGAAAGTCTGTGATACTTACAAAAACTTTGAAAAGTTAAAAGTGGAATTCTTCAGGAGAAGCTTGCGAAACAGCTTCGTTCAGAAAATCGTCGAAGGATTCGATTGATGCAAATTGGAGACTAGGACTGTTCAGATCCATTGTGAAAAAGTCACTTTCTTGAGAACAACTTGTTTCGTTGGAAGTCATCAAAAATTCATCGGAGTCCGCCCTGTCTATGGACATAGGACCATCGAATTCGAAATTCTCGACATTTGGAGGTTCGGGAACTGCCACAGGAAACGGATTATGATCCAATTCGTTGGCGAAGTAAGCAAATTCCTTCAAAGGCCTCAATCTGGCCAAGTACTTTTCTACGATGGGATTCATGTGGGGTTTCATGTCGGTGTCAGAATTCTTCATTTTCGCTCTGGGAGCCGGCATCCTTCTACTTTGTCTTGCGATGAAAGCTGGCTTCAGAGTTCCATCCTTTTCCCTGAAATAAATTTTAATTCAAAAAATATTTTTAACTTGGAAATTAATTTAGATTTCCCTTACACAGAGTCTTGGTCGAGAAGCCAGAATGCTCCTTTGCCCCTCTCTCCTTTCTGACGAGGGACCTTTATGAACCGTTTATCTAAGGAAAGTAGATGACGAACTGAATTCTGAAATTGTTAATTTAATAACTAATAGTTAATATAATTTCAACAAAGAACGTACTCTCCAACTTCTCGATTGCTGTCTGAAGTAACCGTATTCTTGGACGAAGAATGCGTAGATATCCGAAAGCGAAAGCTTCTTGTAGCCGTAATAGATGAAAGCGTGGACGATGATTTGGGAATAACTATATGGCGGGCGGACTGCCAAATTTTTATAATCAATTTTTTCCTTATTCTGAAAACAGAGATTATCCTAATGTATTATTTTAAATTTACCTTTAAGCAATTCTGACTTTTTTCGAGGAACCAATTTACAGAGGGCAAATTGATTTCGTCGTCCATTTTGATTCGGAGTTGTCATCAAGACCAAAAAAGACTTGGTAAATTCGCAGCTCTTTGTGTGGCCGATTTCGAAATTGTCATCGTCTCAAAACGTGCCGCCTCTACTGAAAGCAGCCTTAGGACAAGTGTTCCCTGTTTCACCTTGTGAACACGAAATCGAAAGTTTGAGGGTCAAAAAACAACCTCCACTGAGGAAACAAAATTTTGTAGCTATGTAAGCGAAATAGCTTCAAAACTTTGTCATGAAAATGAGCAATTAAAACGGCTACAGATAGCTAGTAACATTACTTTGTGCTTGTGCACAATCAATTGCTGATTGTTATAGTCAGGAAAAATTAGCATGTGAGTTACTTTGTAGTTACAAATTGATTACTGGCTATTCTAGTGTCAGAAAACCAGTGTACCAATTATCGTATAGTTATAGATAATGAATGGTTACTTTATAGTCACAAACAGCTAGTGTACGGATTATCTTATAGTTACAGAGAGTCGATTATCAACCACTTTAGTCAAAAATAACTAACACTTCAATTGTATACTTACATATGGTCGGTTACTAGTTATTTTATGATGACAAATAAGTAGCACACGAATTACCTTACGACTGCAGACAGTCGATTGGTGTTTTTCCCGATGGTTGCAACAAGGATTTCCTCTGAACTGATGGCGAAGGAAATGGAAAAAGCAATTAGGGGAAACTGTCAACAATTCTCCAGAAGCCGTAAATGTAACAGAAGATGATTGAAGAATTTTTCCCAACAAGACAACGGAGGAATCAAGTCAAGTATCAATAAGGATGAAGATTTTAACCAATCGATTACTGGTTTTCTTTTGGTTACCGACAGCCGGTTTTCAATAGTCCGAGGATTGTAGACAGCTAGTTGCCGGTTGCCTGATGTCGTTCAGGACGGCGAATTAGGAGCTTAAGCGCTACCTCTGTGCCCATTTATTTCGACCGGCTGCTTGACCACCTTTTCTGGTCATTTTGGCAAGGCTTTCAGAAGAACTCGACAAAAATTGCCCTCCCGCATGAGAAACGAGAGTTGCCCGTAGTGACCGGAACCTCGGGTTACTAAAACTGGCTTAGTGTAATCGAATTCCTTGAGGATTGTCCAGGGCCATTGAGATTAATTCAACAACATTCTGTTAATTTTTCGTTTTCAGTTCCTTAATGAGATCCAGGATTAAACGAGAAAGGAATTATGAGACATACTGTAATTATTGCGAAATAAAGAAAATTCACAATTAAAAATGAAATTCAAAAGTAATTCCTGGGATAAAATCGGGCTTGCAGTTTCATCTTTTTTGAGGTTGTCTGTAAATCTTAAACTGTCAAATTCATTAGCTTTCATCATTTCGACGAACAATCCCCGAGGGCTAAAGACTCGAAGTCCACATATTTACATAATCAAATTTTCCCCATTACTCAGTTCCGTCTCCGACAAGAAAAACTTTAGCGAAGAAGCATGAAAAAACCCCCTCGGCAATACTAGTATCTAGATTTAGTTTCAATTATTTAGTTTCAATTTCACTCTCGGTTTCCTGGGTCCGTTAATTACCCGCGCGGAATCGGACCGTGATTGCCAATTACCGAAAGGGTATTTTAAAATGAGAACTTTTCTGCCATTTTCAAATAATCATTGTTTACAATAGTTGTGAAAATCTTTCCTTTTTGGTCAAAAACAAAAAGCCCAGTGATTTAAAAATAAACTAGCTTTTCTAAAAAATAGGGCGGGATACTTTAAAACTTTTCGATTTTTCCGGAATAAATTAGTTCTGGTTCTCAGCACGTCAAAAGTTAATGGCCATTCTTGAAAGCGCAAATAAGTCCTCCGGGAGCTTCCGAAGCTTAGTTTGAACTTGCTTTTGTTCCAGATGAAGTCCAACTTTGATGAACAAAAATATTCTTTGCTCGTTAGAGAAAAGTCTTCGAAGAAACCCAAAAAATGGGTCTCGGTAGTTAAGTGGGGATTGATCTTGACTCCGTTTCTTGTCGTTTTCATCGTATGGCTACTACAAGATCCGGATTCCATTTTATTCAACGACTCCCGAAATAGAACTAGTAAAACTCCGGAATTCTGTACTTGCAGTTGGAAAAACAAAGATTATTCCTTCTGTTACAACATGCCCCATTTCCCTTACAATCAAGGAATCAGATTTTCCTGTAGTTATTCCGAACAACTTGAATTCCTGGACCTTCTTGATGAAAAAAGTGTTAATAACCCAAACTCAACTTTTCCAACTTTAATCACAGCTTTTTCGAAAGGTTATTTTGCCAAAGGCTTGAATATGGTAATTTTTAAGTGTTTCTTACTATTATATAGAATTACCTTTAGATAATGGCATACCGGAGAATTTTCGACCGAGAAAAAATAATTGTCTACAACATCGGTCTGGAGCCTTTTCAAGTCGAAATCCTTCAAAAAATTTGCAATGTTTTTGTAGAAAATTTCCCTTTCGAAAAATTCCCTAACTATTTCAAAATCCTGAATCACTACAGATGGAAGCCGATTGTGATTGCTGTAGGTTTTTTAAAAATACTTAAAATTCACGCTGTATTTCAGATGGCTTTGAAGAAATATGGTCATATTATTTATGCAGATACAAGTGTAATTTTCAAAAGTTCAAGTTTTCTTCGGATTCCATCGGATTTTTCTTTCTTCAATGAAAAGCGTGAACGTTCTCCGTATTTACTCCACAGCTCCACAGGTCACACTATTTATCCAGTCACTATGTCCAGTAAGTGTGGATTTTAAAATACAAAAATATATGAAAATGTAGAAATTTTGAAAATCAATACATTTCTAGGTATTTATGATTATTTCCCTACCGACATCGAAAAAATGAAAAGCACTCCGATGTACGAAGCTGGGCTGGTTACTGTGTTTCGAACTCGAAGAGCTTTGAAATTACTCAAATGGTACGTTCTTTGTGCCCTCGAGAAAAATTGCATGGTGCCTTCTACAACAAACCCCATCCATTACTGTGGATCGATGAAAAGTTCGGAGTCGCCTGAATGCCACCGTTTCGACCAATCTGTCATCAACGTCCTTCTGGCCAACCAATATTTATTCAATGTGAAAAGGTATGTCTCTGGAATAACTGATTTCTTCAGCATCCAGAGGAACAGAAATCGGATGCCCTCGAAGAAGTACTTGAAGTCCTGTAATTAACGAGTGTTTTGAGACGGGTCGAGTCTTATCTTTCTCAATCGAAATATTTAGCAATAGTCGGATAATAAATATTTCCAAAATAACACTTAGAAGGTTAACTGTAACATTGGGGAGTCTTTGATGAATCTTTTATTGTTAACTCCAATAATAAAACCCTGAGGAAATGATTGCATTTGATATATAAAAACTTCCATAATTGAATCTAAAAAATTATTTAAATCCAGATTTCTTCTATCCTTCTCTATTATGATGAACCAGTATGAGATAGTTCTGATTCTGTTCAGAAATCACGATACTACTTTGGATATTTCTAGTATAGGAGAAAAATCATCGAAACAAGAGATGCAATCTATATTAATTGAAGTAAGAATATTCAATTTCTCTTTAGAAAAGAAAATATAGTAGCAGTTGGGATAGAAGCATATTTTTTGAAAGGGTCAGAGTTCGTATTACACAATCAAAAA
>VOSG01000461.1:0-12139 GCA_009761265.1 Halicephalobus sp. NKZ332 | reverse complement strand
TTTTCAGACGAGACGAATTGCTAGCCAAGGTTCTGAGTCTCCAGGGACAGTTGGAAGACACCAATTTCACAATAAAGGATTTGACAGAATGCAAAACTTTGATTAGTGATGAACTCATCGCCCTTCATGTGAGTTTCGAATACAAACTTTTACTTTTACCTCAACTCTGACTTTAAACTTTAAACTTTTATTGCAATTTTAATTGATTGCTCTCTTTTCAGGCCACTTGTAGTTCCTTAGAGAAGAAATTCGTCGAAGCAGACCAAGAAAGAAATCAGCTGGTCGACAGACTGAAATCCTACAAGATGCAGGAGATTGATTTGATTAATCAAGCGAATGAAGCTGAAAATGAGTAAATTTAGTATTTTCATATAAGATAATGATCTTTTTTTTCAGAAAACAATTAAAAAGGATAGTAGAACAACTCGATGCTGCAGCCATGCAGCTTCCACCTTTGGACAAGTAATTTTATTTTCCTCGTTTTCAATTTTTAACTTAATCCAACTTGTTTGACAAAAGCACCAATTAATCCCTCCTTGAATAATTTATTTTTAGTGTGAGTCATGCTAGAAATCCAGAAGCCGCTCTAGCTGAAAGGTAATTCTGATTCCAATGATTCTTTGGGCTTTTGTTGAACTAACTTTTTCGAAATGAGTCCTGCTTTAGCGAAAAAGATAGTTAATCTAAATGTTGTCACTTTGTCTAAATTTTGAAAGTTAGGTTGAATGGTATTGTTTGTAACAAAAGCCTATTTTTTACCTAATTTTAAAATTTTAGTAATAATTTTGGATAAGTTCAGTGTTTTCGGATCCGTTTTGATGGATACAGAAAATCTTTATTTTACTTTCGCCAAACTGGGTTCTCACATTTTCCCTTTTTTATAAAACTTTTTAATCATTTTTTTTCAGTTTCGAACTACTTTCGACAGATGGACATTCCGAAGCAGTTTTCACAGACAATTTTGTAGATATTGTTCCTACTTACTGCAGACATAAATTGACTTCGGAGGCTTCTGAAATTCATGATTTAATTTGGCATCCTAATGGAAAGTATTTATTTACGGCAGGAAATGACAAAAAGATAACCATGTGGGAGATGGCGAACGACTTTACTGCGAAAAGATCAGTTTACGCAGGTGCTAATCAAACGATAATGAGATTAGATTTGGATCCGGAGAGTCGGCATATCCTGGGAGCTTGTGCAGATCACGCCGTGAGGTTGTGGTCGATAGATGATCAGAGACAAAGGATGGCTTTTACAGGTCATAGCGAGAAGGTTGCTTCGGCGAGATTCCATATGCAAGGTCGACAAGTTATTTCTGGATCTAATGATAGAACGATAAAAACGTGGGATGTAAATAATGGAAGATGTTTAAGAACATTTTTCTCTGGATCAATTGCTCTCGATGTTGTTTCGAATGAAAAGGCTGGTGCTCCTATTATTACTTCACATTGTGATAGAAAAGTGAGATTTTGGGACAGTAGAGACAGTGTACCTTGTAAGCTTCATGAAGCTCAACAAAAAGTAACGTCACTGTGTTTGACTCCAGATGGATTAGAATTATTGATGATGTGCAGAGATGAAACTTTATCTTTGCTGGATTTAAGGAACTTTTCTCTGCAGCATATTTATTCTGCGGAACAATTTCGAACGAGTACAGATACCGCCAGGTGCTGTATTTCTCCTAATGGAAATTACGTTTGTGCTGGTTCTGTGGATGGTCATATTTTTGTCTGGGACACGAATTCTACAAAATTAGAGAAAATTCTATACAAAGATGGACATGAGTAAGTTTCTGGGATAACTTCCTTAATATAGTAATTTGTTTTCGATGAATTTCTGTAGTTCTTAAGATCCATTGGGAACTTTTAAAATCCTTTAAAACTAAAAATATGAAAGTACACTTTTGGTTTGAATGGGAGATTTAGAAATTTGTTTTGAGAAAATTTTTAAATTGATTTTTTTCAGTGGAAGTCCGGTTTTATCAGTTGCTTGGCATCCACACGGTCGCTTCCTGGCTTCTGGAGACAGAAAGAAAACAGTTTGCTTATGGAATTGATTTTGTGTGTATTGAACCATTGTTGGTCAGTTTGAAAATAAAGGTAAACTTTATTTTTATTTAAAAATGAATTGCGAAGGCAGTAGAACCGATTCGGCAATTTTGGAATTTGTCAAAATTGAAAGTGAAAGGGCGAAAACGAAAGATTGCTATTGATGGCAGTCTTCAACAGTGTAATTCTGGATGGATTGCTGTCGTCTGATGGATCGGGGAGTCTGGACTGTTACTGCCTTCTGTTCCATCTGCAATATTTATTAATAGAATTTGTTTAAAAAAGTCAAAAACCTAAGATTGCTTTCGGATTTGTACTAATAGGATTTTAGTGTAAACTAAAAGTTATTCTACGGTGATCGTGAACTTACTGACTCTGCTAGGCCAGAACTCCAAGAGGAGCTTCAAGGCTTGGGCTGCTTGTTGAGGGTCCAAGGGGTTGACTCGGGTAGCAGTCTGATAAGTGGCACTAATCGAAGGAGGATCAGTACTACAGAACAGCAAAGGAGCGAAAATCGTTGTCAGCCGATTACTAGTAATTCCATTTAGAGGTTCACTGGAAACAACATTTTTCAAGTGATCCATGATGAAAATCAAGGTGTTTTTGTTTATTGTAGGAAGACAATCCACAATTCTCAGGAGGAATTTCCTGTTTTCTTCTTTGTCTGTTGGTAGCATTACGGTACCGGCATCGAGGATCATCGCGAAGACCGTCTGAGGTATCAAGGGTTCTGGGAGTTCCCGGAGAAAGTCCTTCACGAGACAAGCCAATACGTTTATGTCCGCCACATTTTCGGGACCGAGTTCCGTGTTTCTGCTATCCCTGTCCAGCTCCTGTTTGATGAAATGTTTCTTTTCCATCGACCCGCATACTGAAAAATGAAATATTTATCACTGTTGAATTTTTTAGAAGCTTTAATGCAATTAAATTCCCTAATAAATTTTACTACATTAGATACTGTCTACACACTATATTAGTCATCTAGGTCTCGGCATGATTTAGAAGGAACGAAAACTCACGAATATAAAGCCCAGGACAATCGACTCCTCTTTTCTCGATTTCGTCGATTAATCTGGTCAAAATGATAGGAACCTCTTTCCCGTCCATCTGACAGAGTCTCGCTAAAGGCACTGCGAAGATGGCTCCGTAGTTGCAGTTCACACATCTTCTGAAAACTTGGCTCATGTCATGGTAACTGATCCTGACCATGAGCTGTCCTCTGGGTTCGAGACTGAGAGCGAACATCTTTGTCCCGTTCAGCTGATCCACGAAGAAGGCTTCTAGAA
The DNA here is from genome assembly GCA_009761265.1 of Halicephalobus sp. NKZ332. Taxonomy (NCBI): domain Eukaryota; kingdom Metazoa; phylum Nematoda; class Chromadorea; order Rhabditida; family Panagrolaimidae; genus Halicephalobus; species Halicephalobus sp. NKZ332. Next base: position 8,802 of record VOSG01000461.1, on the reverse strand, counting down.
GTCTCAGAGATCCTTTGTGACAAAGTTTGTGTCGCATTTGTGGATGCCAAGAATAGACGAAAAATTGGGCATTTGTGGCGTTGTGGATGTCGATTTCGAAACCTTCTCGCCACTTGAACTTCTGCTCAGGAGTCGAGATCCCGGTTCTGGCCCGATGAACTTCGTCGACTTCAAGAACGACGTACATCTGTTTCGTTTGTTGTCTTTCGGGGACCTTCAGATTCCGGCCTTCCATCACCTGGAAATATTTAAAAATAATGTAAATTGAAAATAAAGTTAAAAACTTACGAAAACACTCAAAATTCCAGAAAGCGAACTGACACTCAGCCTGTCGACGTCAAATCCAGGGCCGGCAGCCCTCAACGGGACTCTCCTGTTCATCAGCGGACTGACATGGAGTCGATCAAAAACGTCACTCGTTCTTTCTCCTCTAGGAACGTAAGGACCCACAGCTCCCACTACGGTATGGGAACCTTGCAGACCTGTGTACCGGGGAGAAGGTTGGGTCACCGTGGAGTAGGGAGACACTGTAGGAAGTGGCTGTTGTTGAGGAGTGGAGTAAAGTGATGTAGAGAGTAGGGCTTTCGATGGCAAAGAAGACGATCTCACTGAATTTCCTGCTATCCTTGAATCCGACCATCTAGATCTCCTGTCGATAGGGAAATAACGAGAATCAGCTCCTGCCCAATTTCTGTATTCTTGAGCACTGAAAATATCCGCAATGGTCCTGCCTCCGGCGATAGACATGTTTCCGAAACGATTTCTGAAAGCCGGATCATTCCCGATGGAAGAAGTGAAATCCTCGACGTCGGATAAAGCAGATCTCGCGGAACTTGGTCCATCGACGACATCGTTCCTCCACTTGACTGTTCTCGGGAGAGTCCCCACAGCAGACTGAACCCTTCTTCTAGGGAGGGAATTGGATTTGTACGCATTCGGTCCAGGAAAAGGGATCGCGGAAGTCGAAGGAAGTCCGATGGCCGTTGCCGCGGAAGATACCATGTAGTCGTCAGGATACATGACTGATGTGTTCGGGTTCGCGTAAGGACTCGAGTAAATCGGCTGCTGTCTCCTGGCGGATAAGGGATCTGTCGGGACTTGGGGTCCTGCCCTCAGCTGACGTCGGATAGGATCGGATGAAGACGAAGGCAATCTCCCCAGAGTCGCGGAGGAGTACAACGGGGCATTCGACGTCGGGAGTATATGAGCCTGAAACCATGAAATTTAATCAATTCTTAAAAAGATAAATATAAAGTTTCAATAAAATCAATATCAACATAAAAAATTATGAATCAAGGGTTTTAAGACATCTAAATCCAAACCTGTTTCGAATGCATCCTCGGAGGTGGTATCCTTGCCGTACTGGCCACACTGCTCGGATCTCCAGGAAGGATCGGCTTCCCTTGTCCATCCAGGAGCCTCGGAGCATACTGTTGTCTGGGACTCTGGAGCCCTACAGGGAGAGGTCCTCCGATGTGGTTTTCCTCGGGATACTTCATCGACGAAGGAGCTGACATCCTGTTCGGGGTATTGTACATCATCTCGTTCTGTTGTTGTCGAACCCTCTTGCCCAGCCAGGTCGAGGCTGTTGTGGGAGGTTTCGACAGTAATCCAGGACCCCCGGAAGTCGATTCTCTTTGAAAATCGTCTTTTTTGTGGAAGACAACCACTGGTTTTTCCCTGTCGAGTTGGTTCCTCATGTAGTTTTCCCTCCTATTTTTCGGGAAACAAGTCCTCAATATCAGTCTTCTCGGGATGGACAAAATAAGAACGACATCATCGATGGACATAGAGGAAACGTCCACATTGTTCACCGTGAGGATCTCGTCACCTGGTCTCAGGATGTCCCCGTATCTCTCCAATTCCGAGTTTTCTCCGAATCTCGAGGCGAAAACTCCAGAAAATCTGTCGATCCCGTTCCCCTCCCTCAGGTACAACCCCAGACTCTGTCCCGGTTTCTTGATGATTTCCACGAGCTGGACGATGAATATATCATTACCTCGTCTTTTCTCTTCTCTGGAATTTTATATAGAATTAGAAACAAAATGACGTAATTTATTTCGGAGAAAACAAATTAGTGCTTATTCATGTTTCATCGAAAAAGATTTAATAAGAATATTAAGTTGAACTATACTATCATGGTAAGATCTATTTTTGGAAAAAGTACTGACGTTTACTCTCATTCCGTCAAATTAAATAAAACTTTTTTGGTGGAATTTCTGCTTAGAAAACATTAGTATTGATTGTCATTTCGCCAAAAATAGTTTAAACTTACTTTGAAAGAATACGAGCAGAAAATCCCTGAACTCCTTGATTTGTTAGAGTGCTTTGTTGTTGGTCAACTTGACGAATTTTCCGGTAAACTTCCTCCGTAAGATTCGAGGAACAACCAGGAGCTGAAAGAATATATCTCTTTGTCATCTAATTATTCCAGTAATTTTAATAATTCCGGTGACTCTAGTAATCCTAATACTTCTGATGATTCTAATAATTTTGATACTTTTAATACTTCTAGTAATTTCAATAATCCAGAAACATTTCGAATGGGAAATTCAATGAGATTCGGCTTTCAGTCAATAGACCCAAGACTGCGGAATGTCTGGCCAAAGGACAGAACTCTTCTCCAACACCGGAAAAATTATACTATTATACAAACCAAAAATAAGATTTTACGAAATGGCCTCGACACGAAATTCTGTATTCTTGTTGAAATTCTGAGAACTTCAAGTGGAGAAATTTAACTTTTACTTTTTCGTTCTGAGAGTCATTCTTTAAATCAAATTATCAAAAAAGCTTTTTCCGAAATCGTCAAAAAAATTGCAAAATTTTCGAGATAAAAAAAATTCTAGAAATAAAAAATGGAAACTTTTGGAAATTATCTCGAGGAAAATTCCCACAACTTTCTACTCCAAAAAGAATCCGTAAAAAATAATCAATAAGACTCAGTTTTCAGTCGATAAACCGGGATTTATGGAATGTCCGGCCAAAGGACAAAATACTCCTCTGGCACCGGAAAAAATTTCTATAAAGATCCAATTGACCGAACATTTCTTTCCTATAGAAAGAAGTATTTTTGTTTTATAAAAGAAGCATGCTTTTTAATATAACAGAAATCCTTTTTGAGTTATAATAAAACCACTCCTTTTAATATAAAAGAAATTACTTTTTATATGAAAAAAGGTTATTCCTAGTATCAGAGAAATGTTTTAATACGAGAGAAAAATTATTTTTAATGTAGGAGAAATACTTTCCTTATATAAAAGAAATTTTTTTCATATAAAAGAAGACTCGGCTTGTCGTGAATGTCCCGAAGGGATTTCACGAAATTGGAAAACCAGACATTTTTGATTTTCTGAGTCAATCCGGGTCGGAAAGGGACTTACCAGTCGAACATTGATATTCCGTCCTGGGGCCCTGAGGCTGTTGGCCCCACGGCATCGGCCGAGTGTTATCCTGAAAATATCAAACATGTTAAAGATCTTTGACATATCAATCATCGAGAATCTCGGAAAATGTTGAAAGTCTAAAAAATAAAAAATACTAAAAATATTCACAATTTTAAAATATTAAAAAATGCTAGAAAGTTTTAATTTTAAATAAAACATTTTCAATATTTTAAAATAGTTTTAGAAATTAGAAAAGTGCGCTAAACTAATCAATTAAGCTTTTTCTGAGAATTAGGAAAACTGTCGAAAGCAATTTTTAAAATCGAAGTCAATTAATTTTTCAATTATGCCAAAATAGTCCCATGCTGTTTCTGAGAAGTAATATTTCTGGTATCGATAGTTTTAAATATTAATATTCCTATAAGAGTAATATCTGAGAGTCAATACTTTCACAAAATTATATTTCTATGTAAATAAAAATCAATTTCTATGCAATTCTCAAGACACAAATTTTTAAGTTTTAGAAATCTTCTAACTCGAGACTTTAGATGTTCTTTCCAAAGTTATACTGCTATAAAAAGGATAATAGTCATTACGAAATTGCCTGGGTACGAATTTCGAGAAATTTAGAAATTCAGAAGTATATTTTAGAATACTATCATAAAGCTAGAAGAATTTTCATGAAGATTTCAAAAAAGGATTTCCAAGAACTTTGAAATTCTAATTCTCAAAAGTTCATATTAAATTACTTCTGGATTCTACAAACTCAGAAAATCAAAAACTTTTTTGAATTTCAGGAACTTCCAGGAAGTCTAAAAAAAGCTTTTCAAGTCTTAGGAAGCCTCAAAAAGATTCCAAGGAATCTCTAGGAATCGTTCTTTGAATCTTAGATGATTACTAATATTTTCGAATATTTCAGAACCTACAACTTAATTTTTGAAGAATCTAAGAAATCTTTACGAAATTTCAGTAAAATCTAAAAATAAATTCTTTAGAGGTATTTTTGATACTTTCTAAATTGCCGGAAACAATGCTGGAGAAAAGGAACTTCAGGAGGCTATCAAAAAAAAGAAAAAGTAGAAAAAAATGAAAGAGAAACATGCAATTTCTCTCGAACATCTATTGACGTCGGACAAAGCATCGACTAATGCCCTGCGGGCTCGGCGTCGCTCCGGGAGCCGTCTGTCCCTCTTTTCTAGTGGTCTTTCCTCCTTTTTCCTTCCTCCTATTCTAGTACTCTTTTCTATTTTCTGCCATAGCTCAAGAGCCAAACAAGGGTCGTGCCAGCCGGACTTTCCTCTTTCTCGAAATTCGGAATTTTGGAATTCTCGTCCGACGGTCACTCCGACATTTTTGGCACTAGTGGAAATAGGATGACTGGATATCCGCGGACATTAGAAACGACAACCCTGGAGTGGCCCAGAGTGGCCTGGAGTGGACGTTGTCCCGAAAAATAGCCGGGGATTTAAAGGGCAAATAGGCTTTTGCATGGTCAATAGAGTTTTGACTTTTGACTTCAGTCCTTTGAGAGATTAAATTTGATCAATAATTGAAGAGTAAAATATTTTTAGTCAAAATAATTACTAGTTAGTGTTATTCTTAAAAGTCAAATGTAATCAATAATAGAAAATAAAAAGACAAACATTTCTAGAATTGAAATAATTACTGTATATTAACGATTTTTAAAACATCACATTTAATCAGAAATAAAAAGCAAAAAGTAAAATATATTTTTAATTAAAATAATTACTATACTAATGCAATGAGAATTTTAATTATGTTCTAGAATAAATAATCATATTATCTTAGAAATTAAAAACGTGCGTTTTCCAACATAAATTTCCGAAATATACTGAAGCCGTAAAACATTTTTATAAAAATTACACTTTTCTAAGGGTTTTTTGGCACTTTATATACTCAAAAACTAATTTCATATGACTCTAAGAATTCTTACTCAATTATAGGAGATTTTGGTCTCTTGAAAAAGGAAATGAGATATCGTCGTCTCCACTGTGTTCCAGAAATATCCAGCAAATATTTTAGTCATTCTGGAATTTCAAAAAACTACTTTGTTTAAAAAGTAAAGGTCGTTTAAAAAATTATCACTGAACAGAATTAAAAATTTTTGATTTTTAATGAAATACAGTAACGATAAAATATATTTCATTTCCGTTTTCTGTAGCTTTTGTAATTACTGTAATAATCCTTCTGGGACCAAAACTGGTCGGAAAAAGCATAAAACCAAAACTGCGCGGCCTTAAAACATGACAAATTGGGGCGCTTCATTTCGGGGAATCCTCGACATGAGAATTTGCCAAGTTCCATGTCGAAATATCTTTGAGGTCGGGATTTGTCAAATGGGCATGAAAAATCGTCGACATCGTAATTTTCGAAACTGTTTTGAGGAAAATCCCCAAAATCGGGGCTTATCAGGGTTCGTTTTAGGGAAATCTTCGAAATCGGGGCTTGTCAATTTCCGTTCCAAAAATTATCGACATTCAGATTCACTAAATTTCGTTCCAAAAAAACCAAGATCGAGATTTTTCGTTTTTATCTCGAGAAAATTCTAGACATCAAAATTCCTGAAGTTTTATTTCAAAAAACCTTAGACATTGGGATTTGCAAAGTTGGTTCAGTGCCTCTTCGCTTTCTTGCACTCGAACAAAAGTGGAAAGAAGCATTAAAGCGTCGTTGATGGCATTAGGAGCTTCGATTTTGGTCTCGGGGAACTGCTGGAAGAAATAAACAAACCTCGAAGTCATCTGGTTTCTGGATAATCGGAAACTTCAAGTTTTTCTGCTTCTGGAGAAAAGGAATCTGGAAGTCATTTGCGTTTCGAAGGACAGGAAATTTGAGGTTGTCTTGTTTTTGTGCAACCATATTCTGAAAAATGTCTATTTTCTGAATTGCAGAATTCTTTTAATTGTTTACCTTTTGAATCCCAGGAACCTGATACCCATCTACATTTTTAATTTCGGGAGCATGGTAGCCAGCTATTTTCTGGATCTCGGGGATGTGGTAACTTTCAAGCTTCTGAATCTCTGGAATCTGGGCTTCATCAGTTGTTTGTGTTATGGCATCGCTCCAGAAAATGGTTTTTTTCTTTTTTCGACAACATTGAAAGATTTTATTCCAGAAAGTTCCTTTTTTTCCTCCTTTTCGTTGCGGAAGTAAAGTCGAAAAATCAGGAATATTTTCTGCCCTTTGTTGAACATAAATTTCCACTGGAAGATTGTAATATGAAGACGGACCGAAAGAGGCTTCTGTAGTCATCAATTTCGATGGTTTCCTTGATTGATTTAAAGTCAAGAAATTTGTAGATTGATTGATAATGGGGGTATCCATCGAGTCATCCGAGATAATTCTCTTAGAATTGTCAAAGAAAGAAAGATTCGAGTCGTGGAAAGTAGCAATATTTTTGGAATCAGTTACTGTAGAACCATTTTTAGGATTAATTATTGTAGAAACATTTTTGGCATTGATTACGGTAGAAATATTCCCAGAATCTCTGAGGATAGAATTATTTTCAGAATCCTCGAAGGTGGAAGTGCTCCCGTATTGATTTATGACAGAAGCTTTCCCAGATCCGTTGGGGATCGAAGCATGTCCGGGATCTCCGACCATAGAATTATTTCCAGACTGGTAAAGAATGGAATTAGTTTTCGATTCTCTAACTAAAAAATTATTTCCGGAATCTTTAACTAAAAAATTACTTCCAGATTCTTTAATTAAAAAATCATTTCTAGAATCCTTGAAAGTAGGAATATTTCCAGAATCTCCGACTAAAAAACCATTTCTGGAACCTTTGAAAGTGGAAATATTTCTAGATTGATGTAAATTTGACCAGTTAAGAGCCATCCGGAACAAGTGGACGTTCCTTCCACGGTCGAAAAAATATACTCGTTGACATTCAACTACTCATCTCCAAAAAACTAAAAATAAAATTCCATGAAACAATTCTCAAGGAAAAAAATTCAAAGGACTCGCGAGACAATTCCCAAGAAGGTCCCAGTCAAAATAATGTGTGAACATGGCCATATTGAACGTCCACATTGACTGGAGTATATCGAGCATTCATATTAATTGAGAAGTGTCAAACGTCCATATTAATTGAGGATATTTGAAGTTTATATTAATTGGAATTCTTTAAAGTTCACATTAACTATGTTACATTAAATGTCCATATTAATTGAGGATACTTAAGGCTTATATTAACTGGGCATATTGAATCTTCTTGACTGGGGTATATCGAAAGTTCATATTAACATGGACGTGTCGAAGGCTCTATTAACATGGAATATCGACCGTCCATATTAACTGGCCATATTGAGCGACCAAGTGCTCTTCTTCCGAAGCGGTAATTCAAGCCGCAATTAGACCAGATTGCGTTTTTGACTCGTCTGGACGGATTTGGCTCAGGTTTTCGGAACTAACAATTATTTCTGTATCTTTCATATAAAAACAAACATTAATTTAAATAGACTTTGGTCTCGAGGAAATATGCAAATATATATTGACTGAACGAGTTTTTTCTAATTGAAATTTTGGGAAAATATAGTAATATTAATATTATTCAGAGAAAGAGAAAATACTACAGATACTGTACGATAGTGACTGTGTTGGTGAAATATTTTAATTGATCAAAATTCTATAAGGATATGGGATTATTGAAATCTTATTGACGAAGATGTCAGTCAAAAAACAAAATGTAAAAGATCTATCAAATGAGACCGAGATTTCTAGAATTACTCTTTCAAAGAAGGAAAAATTAAAATTCGGTTCGAATCCCATTCCGAAGCCAATTTGACAGAAAAGCTTCTTTGGAGATTGTTTCTGGAAGGAGGTACTTGTTTTTCGTCTTGCTTTATTGCTCCGGGCTGTCTTCGAAGGACTTGATATATGTTTTTTGTTTCCGTGGAAGTGTAAGAAACATTGGCATCTTGAATCAAGATAAAATTCATCTCTTTGAACATCCAATGGGGTACTTCTCCACAGTAAGGTTTACCTAGAAGTGAATGCATCTAATCTTGTTACATGAATTAGGAATAACTAGAATTATTGATTTCCATCTGGTAATTGAATTTTTACAAAGGTTTAGAAAGCTTCGGAGGTCATTTCTGTTCCTTTTTGACAAAGATAAAAATCTCAATAGTTGTCGAAGGTCCTGTGATAAGAGTCAAGAATTCAAGTAAAAGTTGATTATCCTTCACTCCTCTACCGCTCTTGATACAAAGTTCAAGTTTAAAAAAATTCATCAAATTAACCGACTTTTAACTTATATGATGGATTATTTGTTGAATAAATCTTAAAGTTATTTATTAAACTGAGCAACTTTGATTATATATGTAATACTCAGTAGAATCAGATACAAGGAGACAGGATTATATGGAGTACAAGCATAGATATAGGGAGTCAA
>VOSG01000460.1:0-29156 GCA_009761265.1 Halicephalobus sp. NKZ332 | reverse complement strand
GATTACTTGCTGCTTGAAAATTCATCAGTAATTTGGAATTCTAAGGAAAATATAAAAACCAGAAGCAAGGAATATCAAAATATTAGTTTAATATAAATACAGTGAAACCTCTCTATAAGCACCCTCGATAAAAGAAATTACTCTCTAAAAGAAACTTAGGTAAGGTCCCGGCCGCGCCCGGTGTATTTTACACCACCAAAAACCTCGATAAAAGGAATTTTTGTATAAGAAACTCCTCTCTATAAGCAATTTCTTTCGGTCCCTACAGTGTAAATGATCCCTCTATAAAAGCAATTTTGTGTTTTGAAACGAATATATGCAGATTTTTTTTCTAAAAATTTCATTTTTCCCATAAATTTTTGTAAAAAATGAAGATTCTTTGTTGTTAGTCTTTTTTTTTTCGAAATCAGCACTACTATGTGGAACCCGATGAGATAGAAATTTTCAGTAAAATGAACGAACCTTCCTACAAAAAGCGTTTGTAGGGCTTATGACAAGTAAATATTGTAGATTTCTTTTATTAACTATTACTTAAATTAATTTGTTTGGTTTTTATAAGGATAAGTCTCTGTTATAACCTCCATAAAGGAAATCGCAGGCTAAAATCGGTCTGGGACCTCGCTAAGGGAAATCCTCGATAAATGAAACCTCTCTGTATAAGCAACTTTTGCCCCGTCCCTTCGGGTTTCTTTTATGGAGGTTTCACTGTATTTCAAATCTTTTTAAAATCCCAGGAATTATTGTTTTTGAAAAACTGCACTTTTAAAAAAAGGAATTTAAATTTTGGTGAAACATGAATTGTGCCAAATTCGAATTCCCAAGACAGAGCGAGTAGACAGTAACTGTACTGTTGGCGGGAATTTCAAATTATCATTTTTACTGTTTCGTCGTAAAAACAGAAATTAACTTTTTACAAAGTTACTCCGAACGAGTTTCCGGAATTTTTAGCTTCGGTTTTTAGTTTTAAAAATTCTCAATAAATTTTGTGACATTCCAAAAGTTTTTATGAGATTCTGAAAAATTCCAGAGCTTTTTATGGAATTCTAATTTTGAAAAAACGATAAATTTTACCAAGGATGTTGGAGAGCCCTCTCGCACGTATATCGCATTTCCGGATTACAGCACATCAGATGCGAAATAAAGTCTTTAGCTGAAAAAATATCATATTCCATTGTCACGTTCCTCAAATACTCACCGGAATCCGAAATCTCGTCCCAATAAGGAGAATCAAACTCGTATTCGCCCTTGATTATTTGAGCAAATAAATTGGCATCATTTTCGTCGTAAAATGGGGGATAACCACAAAGCAAAATGTACGCAATGACTCCGATAGACCACACATCCACAGCCTTACCGTAGGGCTTCTGTTGGAGAACTTCTGGGGCCACGTACCCTGGGGTTCCACAGGCCGTGGCCATGATCCCTGATTCTTCCGTTTTCGATAATCCAAAGTCCGAAATCATGATTTTTGAATCCTCGTCTTGGTTGTAGTAAAGAAGGTTCTCCGGCTTCAAGTCTCGATGGACGACTCCATTCTTGTGCATGAAGGCCACTGCTTCCAATACTTGTCTGATGAGGTTTGAGGCATCTCGTTCCGTATAAGACCCTTTGGCAACTATTCTATCGAAAAGTTCTCCACCCGTGACCAGTTCCATCACCAAATAAACGTAGGCTTTCTCGTCATAAGTATCGTATAGTTGAACAATATTTGGATGCCGAAGTCTGAAAAATTTGAAATTATAAAAATAAATCTAAATAACAAAGGTAAAAATAGATTTGAAGTAACAAAGACGAAAATAAAAACAGAATTCCAAAAGATTAAGGTAAATTTGAGATACTAAGATAAAAATACACATAAAGTGATACAGCCAAAACTTACTTCCTGAGAACTTTGATCTCGTTTTCCAGAGATTCTTCTTTACCCTTCAAAGCCTTCTTGTCGATGCACTTGATGGCAACCATTGTTCCTGGCTCGAATCTGCATTCTGCTGAGAAGACCTTGGAGAAGGCTCCGGTTCCCAGAACTTCACGGAATTCGTAGCGATCCCGAATTGTCGGTTGTCCATTACCCATAGCTCCTGTCAACGTACTGGCGGATAAACTTCCCGAAACCACCTGTCCGGGACCAGAACTCGCACTGGTAGCTGTTGGAGGAGAAGTGGGAGAGGCAGTCGCTGTAGACGCCGTAACATCCTTTCTTTTGAATAGCTGCATCTGGGGCGTTGTCACAGAAGGAGGAAAGAAACAGTTGCTGCCGGCAAAGACGGCCGTGCCGTTGCTGTAGCCGGGTCCGCCGTAGGGCAAATAGGAAGCACAGTTGTCGAAATCCAGCTTTCAGATGATGAAAGATGGTTGTAGATTATTTCTACAGAGACTGTTAAGCTGATTTCTCTATATAACTTCAGAGGAATAAGGACGAAGAAAATTCAATAGTAAAGCTGTCGTCGTAATTGACGCAGGATTTTCTGTTTTAAGGAAATTGGAATAGCGCGCAACTACGCAATACCTGGAGGATTTGTCGCTGAGAGGATTTGTTACTTCGGCAAAATATACATTGCCTGAAATATTCCTTTTATCAAGGTCAAAGAAAATCTCGGAAGTCGTCACGGATTCAACATGATTCATACTGACACGAGGAAGCCTTAGGGTTTATTTCTATTTCTTTTCCGAGATGTTTTTAAAAGACGTGGTTCGTGTCTTTAAAAACTTTCTCGAAAATAAGTACTCAACTTCTTGGAAACAAGACTGATATGTGCGGGAAAAGATCGACAGATGTAAAAAAGCTAAGGTTAATAAAAAATTCAGGGAAATTAAATACAGAATTAGAAACAAAAAAGAGAACTTAGTTTGTAGTCCTTGAAAACGAAATGGAAAAGTAAATCAAATTTCAGCACTTTTTACTTTGTTGAGAATAGAGTTTTTATTCAAAATAAATAAAAGATAAAAATCAAGCCACTGTGAATATCATGCGTTTATAGATTGTACAGGCTTATCTGAGCTCTTATCAATCTGTCGCTGATCAAAGGAAGCTGTTGAAAATTTCGAGTTAACCTGACTTTTCGAGAAAGCGAAATTTCCCGGTTAGTCACAAATTTCGAAATGTTTTAAATAACTCAAATTTTAATTCCAAAGATAATCTTAATAAATTTCTCAACCCCTATGTAAATCATATTAAAGAAGCCTTGTCTCTTAAATGAAACAAGACACCTCAGCTGAGGGTGGAAAACTCCTTTTCCGGAGCTAGAAGTTGGATGGAGAAACATAATAGGAGAACAATGGAACAAAAGGGGCCACGTAGAGACACCACTGCTTCATAACAGTCCCAAGTTTCGAAAATCACGAATCGTCTCTTCTGTTATTCTCGACTTCCAAGTGAAACAAAAAATACAGATTTTGGATGGACAAAACAGAACTAAAACTGGAAAAAGCTGTTTTCTATGGAAACGGTCGTTAAAGAATTAATAAAATTCCCAAACTGAGAAAGAAATTTTATATCAATAAAAATACAATTTTCCATATTTCTCTCCAAAGAAAAAATTAATTATAAAGTTGGAACTTACAAAAGGTCATTTCGGAATTGAAATTATTTTAAACAAAAGGTTATCTCGATATTAAAAGTACTAAAAATGACGAATATCGTTAATCTTAATTTTCACTTGTTCCCTTGCTGTCTCGTCAGAAATTGGGTTCCAGGTGAAAGGGGAGCAAAGGTTAAGAAGCTTACGAATAAAATCGATTTTTTTAAAATAAGACCTACTGTTTCGGACGATGGACTCAAGGAAACACAATTTGGTTATTTTTGTTTTTTTCTCTGAAACCAATTGAGTCGTTCTTCACTTTAACACCGTTCATCATGGATGAGCGATCAAGCAAAAATTTTTATTCGAAACCAATAAAGGAAGCTGGACAGAAAAGGAAAGAATAATCAGATTGAAAATAGGAAGTTGATAAGTCATGAGAAAAGACGAAATTTTTCGAATACTTTGAGTTGACAAAAATAAATCATGGATAGTTTTTCTGAAGTGACTGAACTTTTGAACTTTAAATGTCACAAGTACTTGGTTTAAGGAATATTCTTCATCAACGGGACAAGTATGCTACTTCCGGAACACGCTACTCTGTTACTGACAAGACATGTTACTACTTTACTTAATCGATATGAAGTAAATTTTCGAGTTGCAAAAAACTTGCTTTTCTCACTTTGCGCAGGCGATCTCGAAAATGCTTGTGTAAAGAAACAAAGCCCTCGAAATCTTCGAAATTGTTTATATAAAAATAAAGGAACAAATATACACTTTTAGCTCGATCCTGGAAATATAGATGCTAGTTCAGCTAATATTAAATGCATTCCACTAGAAAGGTTAGGATGAGAACAATTAAAGTATGCTTATGGAAATTCTCCGAGAACGATCAATGATCAAAACAATCTTGCTAGGTAAATTCAATTTTCGGTAGACAGAGAAACTGAAATTGGAAAACCTTAAACGTTTTATAAATTTGATTGTGAAAAACAACTTTAAAGAAACTCATCGAGATCCATGAAAGGAAAGCCTAAAACGTTTTCCGAAAATTGAAAAAGGGATTCAAGTATTCAAAAATGATTTCCAGGAATTCAGAATTTAAAATTGAATTCCTCGATTACCGTTTTCTTGTTTTTCTAAAAGCTATAAATCCAAAAAAAATTAAGGCCGTCGTAAAACTTTTAAGACCATAATTTTCGAAAAGCAATTTACAGAAATATAAAAAGTAAAAAGCATTTAATTAGAAATAAAATAAAATAAAAAATCTAAATAAACATGTTTCTGACAGGCAAGTTTCAATTTAAATCCAAAACTGGATAAATCGGGGAATCTCGAGGGATGTCCATTTTCCAGAACAAAGAACAAAATTTCAAATTCAGCAATAAAATCCAAGTTTTAAACAGAAATAAAAACTCTCGACTTTTAGAAAACTCGTTATGCTGAAAAGAACAAACTCGAATTTTCTTGAGAAAAACAAATTTAAATTTTTGAAAAACTAAATTTAAATTTTTTGGAAAAGTACAAAACCGAATTCAAAAACGCCAAGCTGGATAAATTGATTAAGCCGCTATTCAGAGGGCCTTCCGGAGTCATGAGATATCATAGTCGTCCGCCATCGTCCTTGGAACGTCACGATGGCCCGGATAATTGCGAAACTCAGTAATGAACTTTGTCGCGAAATTACAGACATATTTAGAAACATGTTCTTTTTGACTTTTAGCAACAAAAAGAAAATTAAAGAAAAAAAGGCTTTTCCTTGTTGAAGACAAACAGGACTCAAGTATGGAAAACTCTAATTTTCTTCGTCTACTGAACAAAGTACATTTAGATTTATTTTATATTTTCGAGATTAATCGAAATAAGTATTTTTCAATTTTTATAGATGAATACACAGCAGTTCTCTTTGCCGCAATTTTCCAGAACGTTTTGATAAAAAGTTTTCGTCCTAAGTCTCACTCGAAAATCCTATAATCTGTCTCGAGACCATTTTAAAATTTTACAATTTTTCTACTTCCGTAATAACATGAGAAATAATTTTATAATTATGTAGAAATATGGAGAAAAGAATTTTATAATTTCCAGAAGTTTTTGCAAGAAAACTTCAAAAGATATTTACGATTTTTAAAATAATATGATTGAGAGTCACTGCAGATGACAGCTGAAAAGGACTTTTAGAAGAGTCAAGACACGATTCCTCGACTTGATTTACCGACAGACAAGTCAAAGGTCCTTGTTAAGCAGACCGGGAAGAAAATCCATGTCGACCGTTTTTTGAACCCTTATCCGGTGTGGATTTCCAGAAAAAGGCCAGGTTGTTTTTATGGTTCACAATAAAAGCGAAACAGGGAACTGGATTCGTGCCATTCACAAGTGTTAGAGAAATGAGTCAAATTGTTGGAGAAAATGTTTTTCAACAGAATCTCCTAATCCGAAAATGAGCCCAAATCTTCATCAAAAGAAACGATTTCCAAATATGGAAACCTTTAAACGGATTTCCTTAAGTCAAGCAAGCACATCATTATCCTAGATAAAGAAGTGTAATACACTCGCAAAGTGCCCTTGGCAATGAAATGTCGTGGATTGCAAGGTCCAAGCGAAATTAATTTCCTCAAGAATCCCGTATTAATCTGCTGTTATGAAAATTAAAAATTTCTTTACGAAGTCCGGAAACCTAGAAAAACCGAAATCTCTCATGGAAGAACTCGAGTTTTCGATATGGGAGTTGTTTTCGAAAATATCACTGCGAAAATGGAATATAAACACTCAGAAAGATTATCTTAACACAAATTCCGAATTTAAGAAGACTCTGAATTTGGAGCAATTCTAAGGTTCTTAATAGCGGAAAATGATTAACTGCGTTTAATCAAGAAGAATAATTTATGTTCTTTCCATGATTAATTTGATAAAATCCACAGAACTGCTGAAAAACAAAGTTTATGAAATTTGCCATTTTTGGATCATTGATAGAAAATCCGGGCTTTAAAAGGATTTAGGAAAGCCATTCAATTCCGCAAAAAGCAGAGGAATAAAAAAGATTCTGTGGAAAACTCCTCAAAAAGTTTTTCAGGATTGCTTTGGAACATTACAGATTAAACTTTAGACTTTACGTAGGTCGGGACTCTATGGCGAAAATAATTTCCACAAAACATGAGGTCACGTTTTTCCCCACGACAATGAACTTTTGATGCCTTAGGCTATTGTTGAAAAACCAGCCACAAAGCATTGTGAGCCGAAAACTTGAATCATTTACGCCTTAATGCTCGAGGAAAGTTAAAACTGGGGCCAACCTGCGTCAGTTTACGAAAGTGTACAGAAGTTGATGAAAGTACGCGGGAGTCAGAGTACCCCGAACCTGTCACCATCTCTCCTCGATGATGCCGGAATGAAAATAATCAAAGAGCAAAAACCGTGAATTACGACAGTGCCACGTAGAAAATGTTAAGCAAAAACAACTTCGAAAATAAGAAAAACTCCTTTAAGAAAACTTTCGAATTTATTGTTGTCTTTTTCTAATTAAATTTCGAAAAAATTGATTATTTTATGTTACTCTCCACAGGTAACCACATTAATTTATACTAGTATGGAAAGTGAAAAAATTAATGAAAAAACTTGCAAATAAAGTTACTAAAAAATAAGATTTACTTTAATATTCTCGAAGGGAAAGAATTTTTTTGAAAACGATTAAAAGAATTTTTTATTGTTGTTTTAGTAAGATTCTGAGAAAAGTTATTTTCGTTTTTTGTGGACAACCATATCAATTTCTATTGCTATCGAAAATATAAAACAAAATCAGCCAAAAAACAAATTCAGAAAGACGTCGGAAAAGATTTTTCTAGGTCCTAAATGGAAAATGTACTTTTTCGGAATTATCCGAGATTGGTGTTTTCCTTCAAAGTAAATTTAGTAAAATGCAGGATTCAGAAAAAAAGTCAAGTTTCCTTTCCACGTACCTTTCATGCAATACACGTCCACCATTTAAAGAAGAGAATAAAATTCTCGCGTGCAGCACGAGAAAAATCCATTGTTGTCCATAAAATTGCTTGGATTTGGAGTTTCTGGCAAAATCGACGATTATGGCATTCGAGAAATTTGAATTTAACGAAATTTAGCTGCGGAAATTTTGCGTATTAATGTGGCCAAAAAGACAATGTTTCTGGTTGTTAACATTTAGGGATTATTGTTCATAGAGTCACTAGAATCTTTTGTTTTCGGGAAGCCATAAAAAAAACAAGGACTCTCATGAGAATTGCAAATGGTTCTCGCAAAAAAGTTACAAGATTTCTAAAAATATAAAAAACTCAAAAACCCAGAAATTACACAATTTTCGAGTTGAAAAATCACGAAAGTCCAGACATTACGAAGTACTAGAAATTCCAAAATTAGTAATTTCAGAAAATTAGAAAGAAAATAATTAAAACCGCAAATTAGGAGATTTCGAAATTCTGAAATTATTGTCATGATACTTTGTTTCACTTTCTGCAGGAAAAATTACACGTGACATTTAGCGATTAAAATGAAAACTGCGAGGGATATTTTGAATTTAACCAGAAGTAAATCTTTTGAAATCCGATCTCGGTTTTTTAGTCCATCTTCTTTTTCACTTTTTCCAGAAAAATATCCATCTAAAATTATCTGATAATGGAAAACAGATGAGAAAGAAAAAGATATTGAGTTCTGTTTCCAAATAAGACACGTGAAACGTTTGGAATGACGTGAGTCCGGCTTCTATTTGTCCATAAAAAGCAGATTGAAGCCGAGTCTCGAGGAAATAAGAATCCGATTCAAGTAATGAATGAGGCACGGGGAGAAAAATAGAAAATTTATAAAAGTTAAGTTTTCCATTTTCCGCAGTACATATAACACCCGACGACCATCGTTGTCAACGATGGCGGCAAAAGAGTCCTGTGTGTTGCTAGTAGCAAAGAACGGGACGAGCATGAAAGTCCAGTCAAGCCCCAGTCAAGCCTTTTTCCTCGGGCACTCTGTTTCTTTTTCAAGAGTCTTTCGTCTCTCTGCCAGCGCTCTCTCAAAGTAACTATTTCCTTTATTTAGGCATTCAAAACTCATTTCTTTTACGAGTAGCTTTCAAGACATGGAAACGAGTGATCTCTTGGCCTTGACATACACTATCGTCTTCTTCAGGTTCACTGTCTGCTCAGGAGTTTTTCGATGGTTGTCCCGGCTTTCCCGACGAAGCTCGGATTCAAGTCGATGAACTCGATGAGAATCCGTTGAGGAGGGATCTGGATTTCCTCCGAGAGGTGTTCTGAGATTTTCTGGCTGAATTCTGCATTGGAAACAGGATTGAAAATTCCAACGGCTTTAATCTGAAAAAATTATTCATTTAGCTTTGTGAAATCTCGAAACCAAACCTCCAGAATTGCGGTTCCTTGAGGCGACTGTGTCCCTCCGAGAGTCAATCTCTGATTGTCATTGATTTTAACGAAAATATTTTCTGGAGGTTTGTTCAAAGTCTTTCCGAGAAATTCGACGAACTTCTGATCGAATTCCTTCGGCAACTGTCTATCAGTAGAGAAAACGACAACAGGCATGATCTGGAAGCTTAATCCTATTAATACAAATCTCTAAAAGTTCAAAATTCCGTAGTTTCAAATACAACAAAGTTTATTTTCTAAAGGAAAACAATATTCTATTTTTATTTTTATCAGAAATAGAGGTACACGGATGCAACCGTTTTCAGCCGATTAATCAATTTTGGAACCAGTCCTTTTTTATCGGAAAATCAGTTCTCGACAATGGGAATCGACAACAAAAAATGTATTCACTGCCCAACCAACTCGCACTGTAATCAGTCAGTGAAATAAAATCACCAAATGCCGTTTGTAACTTTCGTCACCAATCTTCCCGAACATAAGTTGGGTCCGAATTTTAACCTAAAACTAAATAAAATCCTCTCCGAGGCAATTCCTGAAAAATCATCCCAGCACTTCGGGATTCACGTAATCTCCACAAAGAACTTCACTTTCGGTACTTCCGAAGAACCTGCTGCCATGCTGACAGTAAGACGAGAAACGTTTCGATTTATTTTGAAATTAAATTTTTAGATTAAAGCCTTTGGGATTTACACTTCAGAAAGTTGCAAACGATACTCGAAGGCGATCGGGGAAGCTCTTCAAGAAGCCATCGAACTGACCCCCTCCCGGCTCCTCATCGACTTCGCTGACACCCAGGCGGACCACGTGGGATTCAATTTGGATACTTGCTAAGTAGACACTGCATTATGAGGAGATCAGTTATTAGAAGTAAAGAGATTCATTCTAACAATTCCTTCAAACCATCGAGGTAGAATTCACGGTGAAAGGCAATAACATCGCTTTCGATTTTTGCAATGTGAATAGGGGGATCTGGATCCCTTCTGAATTGCTCACGATGACGGAAGAGAAGATCCAATCCGGCGTTCTCGCTCTTGGAGAGCAATTCACCCGTAAACAACTTCTTTTGAACTAAGTATTTGTCGGTGACGAGGTCGCGGATTTCCTTGCAGGTTTGCATTCGCCACTCCAGGTCCTCACGACGCTCGGAATCCGGAGGAATGTGGTATCGACCACACAAATTGGCGTAAAGAAGACAAATCTGAGACTCCAGGGCTTCGATCTGATCTCGGACCTTTTTTAAAAGACTTTCGTGGGCTTTTTTGCTGATTCTGAATTCCATAAGGGCTCTAGTGCCACTTACATCTTCCTCGTCGACGATTACACAACAATCGTATCCCTCCACGATACATAAATATTTCCTCGGCGAAAATAATTCTGCATAAACGTGTCGAAGCTTTTTCTTCTGAAAACAAATGTTTTATACACGGTATTCGAAGAAGTACTCACGTCAAATTCCTTCTTGGAAGCATCGGGATTTAAGATCGGAACACATTTCTGGTTCGAAAATTCGTCGTTATATAAGTAATTAACAAATTCTACTGTTTGACGATGAATCCGGACAAAATCCGGGAAATCTGTGAGTTTAGTCGATTCCCTCGATCTATAACTTGAGGTAGCGGTTACTTTATATTCTCCTCGAAGTTTCTATATCTGACTGAGATCTTTTAAAGTGCTCCGTAGTTTAATAATAACGAGTATCGAACAGTCAGTTTACCAGTTAAATAAAAAACACAACCTACTTATTGTTTGTAGGCTTATTCTTCGACTGATTTTTCTTTCCCTTAACGGAAACTCCGCTTGAGTTTGCCTCTTTTGTGGTTCTATTGATGATCTTCTTCACTCTGGACTCATCTTTTGTAAACGAGGTCTCGCTGCCGGACGCTAATTCACTAGTAGAACTATTAACGTGTACACCCTTGGGACTGGATTTGGAGCTGGAACTGGAAATCAAATTTGATATTGGAGATTTACAACTTACGATCGAGCGGACGGTCTTCGACTATCTGTAGTTATCTAAAACAAACAAGATCGATCCGTCATCAGATAAACAGCATAAATTACCTTTTTGGCATGGGTCGGATGGTGGTCAAGGCTACTCTCGGTCTGAGATTCCACAGAAGTCTTCCTCTTGGTGACGCGCTTCTTGGACTTGGCATCCATATTAGCTCGGATACGCTTATGGAACTCTGTGAGGGCATCCTGGCAGTTGTCCTGAAACATCGTTTTCCAAGGAATACTGACTCAGAGAACTTACTAAGTTATTTTCAGGCTCCCAGGTGTTCTGCTCATCTGGATATCCCTTCCACTTGATCAAGAACTCGTGTCTTCCACGGACGAAACGGGAGTCAACAATCTTTTCAACTTCGTAAGACATTCTTGACCGCGAGATCAGGACAGAGAAATCAAGATGGAGGGATCAAGAATGATGAGTGAAGAGTAGTAGACTCGGATAATGAATTCTCGAACTAGAAGTGGACGCCGCAGTTTGCGCGCCAAAAATCCCCATGTCGCCTCTTCCGGTTCAAGAGGGATCTATATATTGACTCTTCTAGACTTCTACAGTCGACTCGAGTTGTCATAAAAGTGATCTATTGAGAACAATTGACTGCGGAATTAAATGATCTTCATAAAATTTGAGATCGTTTCAATACGTGAAACTAAATTTTTATGTCCTTCTAAAAAACTCCCAAGATGATAAACTCGATAAATACATCTTGCGCAAGAGTTTTATCGCTGTTGGGAATCAACTTGTTTTTCTCTCACGAAAGATGGCCGACTATTTTGATTTCCGGGGGAAAATCGTTGCTCCAAAGCTTATTTGGATTAATGGTGTATTTCTTTCTGAACAAAAAGTGAAGATAGGACATGATGGAGAGATCCTCGAAATCGGGAAAGACGTCGTTGGGGATTTCGTCATCCCGTTGCCCGACAAAGCCATTGTCCCTGGATTTGTGAATGCTCATTCTCATGCTTTCCATCGATATCTCCGAGGACACACTGGAATCGGACATGATGCAGCCGACAGTTTCTGGAAGTGGAGAGAGGCGATGTATTCCTTGGTCGAGAACACTGATTACGACAAGTTTAAAGAGGTTTGATTATATGAGATACATGATAAATTAATGGATGTTGGTTTCAGCTCTGCAAAGGAACGTTCGAAGAGATGCTCAGTGCTGGGATAACCACCGTCGGAGAGTTCCACTACGTCCACCACGGTACATCTAGGTTCGAACTGGACAAAGCTGTCTTCGAAGCAGCTCAGGAAGCCGGAATCAGACTCGTTCTGATTCAGACTCTCTACATGAGAGCCGGATTCAATAGCACTACTGTAGATCCGAAGCAGAAAAGATTCGAATCGACTTTGGAGGAATTTCTAGGAAACCTGGAAACTCTGAGATCCATGTGTACGAAGAACTCCACTCTGGCTGTTGCTGGTAAGAATGGGGAGAATAGTCTTTATTACAATGATCTTCTAGCTCACTCGACTCGAGCTGTGGACTCTGAATTCATCCAGAAACTTTGGAATTACGCAGCCGAAAACGACATGGCATTTCATATCCATCTCGAAGAACAGCCGAAAGAGATCGAGGACTGCATGGAGTCTTTCCATCGGCTCCGTCCAAGTGAATTACTTCTAGATAAAATCCCTCCTCCAAGGGGAAACCTCACCGCGGTCCATTGTACTTACACCAGGAGATCCGAACTCAACGAATTTGCGAAATCCGGAGTTAACGTTTGTGTCTGTCCACTGACGGAGGGATTTCTGGGAGACGGAATCCCCGACATCAACGAAGTCGACAACCTTTGTCTTGGGACCGATTGCAACAACAGAATCTGTTTTTTGGAGGAAATGCGTTGGCTCACTTACTGTCAGAATGTGAGTATCGAGATAGGTATTAAACTTGATCTCCTGATTTCAGATGAAGAATAACAAAAGAAATTCATGTGGCTTGGACCCAGTCAAGTTACTGAATGTAGCGACTGTCAACGGAGCAAAGTCCCTCAAGCTGGAAAAAACCGTCGGAAAGTTCGAGCCAGGTTTCCAATTCGACTTCGTTGCTTTCGACATCAAGAGCAATAAGCTAAGTCATTTCGAGAACGAGAACCAACTTCTCGATGCCCTCGTTTTCGCCAGCGGCAACCAAGAAATTCATGCTGTTGGGGTTGGGGGAGTGGGACGATTTTATTAACTCCTGTCTAACCTAAATAAATACATCCTAGCGAATAAATTCTAATGTCCGAGTTTCTTCTTGATCAGTTTTACAGTTCTTTCAAAATACCGCATCCGGTTGAGAGCATCCCTGGCTTCCTCGTTTTTTCCCTGTTCAAAGTTCTTTGCAATTTGGTCCATAAATTCGTCTACTTTCCCTTGTGTCATAACCAATTTCTCTCCCAGAACCTTGTGATCATCTGTTTGCTCTATTTCTTCATTCATTTCGAGCATCTCCATAGCGAATTCCGGATCAGTTATGCCCTCATCTATAAATTCTACGTGAAACTCAACGTGAAGTGAAACATACCTGTATTGGACAGTTCCAGCATGTAAACAGCTCTCGTTTTCGGATTAGAAAGGGTTTTGTAAGCTTGATTCGCGAAACTTGAATGAATATCAGCATACTTCTTCTCGTCATCTGTGTGTAATCCGAATTTATCAGGATGAACAACCGATTGCAACGTCCGGAACTTATTCTTCAGTCCTTCCTGGTCGACGATGAAATCCTTGTTGAGTCCAAAGTAGTCGAAAAAGTTCTGGTTAGCTCTCAGAGGCTGGATCACTTTGCAGGAGGGGCAGAAAACTCCAGGACGTTCGGAAATGGGAGAACTACATTTCCAGCAAACGAGAGATCTAGAACCAGTCCCGGATGTACCAGCTCTCAAGCAGCTGTAATGAAAGTACGGATTTTGGGGAATTTATATATAAATACCTGTAAAAGTAAGATCTAATCGCCGTCGCCTTCATCAAAACAGCGGTCTTTCGAAAGGAAAGAAGGGAGCGTCGACATCACGTCTCAGCACGATCAGAGCCTGATTTGAAATGCGCGCCTCTCTTTCGACAAACGGCTGTCTTGCAAGACGGTTTGCTCGTCTGGCTGCCAAACATTTTTTACCTTTCTTCCTTGTTTTCCCTCGCTTCCGGTACAACCTCTACTCTCGGTTTTACCTTCACGAAGATACCCGATTTAACCTCCGAATAAATGGGTTTCGACTCATTTAGGATTTGAAAATATCTCATTTACGCGATATCGAAGTTATCCTTCTGTCTTTGTTTTATTTGAACATAGCTGTTATTGTTGTCAATAAGGCTTCTGACATCATTTCCTTTCCAGTCTCACCGACTTCGTCCGAATCGATCAATATGCAACAAATCGCTGGTGATCCCGTCGTCGACCAAAAGATTGATACCCAAAGTGAGTGACGATATATATCTTGTAATTCCTTGTCCACATATATCAACTCTGGTTTCAGAAATTGCTACTATCTTTGCCAACACTTATTACACTGGACTCTATGATGACCGTGCAAAATATTTCGCTGAAAGTGCCCCGTACTGCCATCACAATGGTGTCGTTTACAACGGACGTGAAGCTTTCGTCAGTTTCGGTCCGGTCGAGAAGATTGTTATCCGCTCCATCAACTCTGTTCTTGCCGTTACCAACAATATCCTGGTCCAAGTCACCGGCCATTACCGCTTGGTCGACGACTTTGAGTTCGCTGAATCCTTTGTCCTAAGCCCCGTCGGCGACAAACACTATGTCATCTCCGCCGGTTGTTTCAAATGGGTCGACAAATGTCCTCCTGGTTTTCGGTGCTCCGGCAGCACGTCTCAAGAAGATGGTCCGGTCATCATTGAAAACCTCACTCAAAACGGGATCCATGCCCAAAAGTTGGATCACATTGAGCAGCCCGTCATCAACGGAGTTCCAGAGGCCCATCGGAACGGTACCAACGGTACTGCTTCAGATGTCCCTCGGAGTAGAAAAGAATCGGACCGAGTGCAGGTGATCGATTCCAAGGAAGTGGAGAAAAATTCGAATGGTGACTTGCAAGAAGATAACACTAATACCGAACTTGCAAAGGACGATGATTCAACTCAACCCAAGAGCTTCTCTGTCGTCCACGTCGGTGACTTCAAGTTCCAGAAGAAACCTCCCAATAGTGCCATTGTCACTGATTTGAAGAAACATTTCGCTACCTACGGAAAAGTTCGTCACATTAATATACCTAGAAAAGTCATCCATGGAGACATTCCCCTCTATTTGTTTGTTGAATTCAACGACAATGACGCTAGTGCCAAAATTTTCTCTGAAGGCGCTATTGTAAGTTGTGTTCTCGCTTTTCCATTTACATTTCTGTTTGACAGGAGACTCGTGGTACTCGTCAGTTCATCGTGCAGAACGTCAACCTCCCTAATATGAAGTACACCGGTACAATTACTATCTCAGAAGCTCGTCCTGGATACAACAACGATGAGTACCGTCCCAGCAGTAAGATCGCCGGGAAAGTTGTAAGAAAGGACACTGATGAGAAAATCGTCCCTGAAAAGAGGACTATTCTTAGTAACATTGCTTCTGAACGCACTAATGTCCCTAATCAGAAGCTGTCTTTCGAGCGTACCACCCTCGAGAAGAAACCATCCGATAACGGTTTCGTTCCTCGTCGCTCTTTTCCTCAACGTTTCAAGAACGATTCTGGTGTCAAGGAACTGTCCAATGGTAATTCGACTGTTACCGGTAAATCTAATAACCCTGGTGCAACTGGTGGCCGTAATCGCTATACTTGGGATGAGAAAGCCAATCCCAACGATCTCTCCAAAATGGCGACGAAAAATTACTGAATCTCTTGCAGATTCTACGGGTTTTGGTTATTGAGCAGTTGTTTTATATTTTTGAAAGTAAAAATGAACCGTAAATTTGTTTGCGGCTTATAAAGATGAATACATTTTGTTGAATGATGTTCTGATCTTTTAAATACTTCTCTGTTAGGTAATTTATCTTTTTTTGTTTTCCAGGATGGATGAAGATTTATGGAACGACGATGATTTTTTCCGAGATACTGCTTCGACGTCGAATGTTGAGAAGGAAATTGAACTGATTCCATCGGATGAAGTTGATTCAGGAAACAACGAAAATGCGATCCAGAATGCCGGGTTGAAGAGAATGACTGAGAATGTTCCGTATCAATTTGATCCAATGGATTGGTTTAAAAACATTCGTACCAATGACAACGGCGCCAAGAGAAGAAAATTGGATGATGATTCTATCTTTGAGGTGAATGCAAGGAAGATTGAGGACGCTCGTTCGAAGAGAATTGCTGCTCAAGAAGAAGCGAAAAGCTGCGAGAGAAAACAACGTAGTGACCAGTCCCTCCTTAAAATGCCACCCATGACGGGTGTTACCTGGTACGGTATCAACTCTCCGGATGCGATGGATCGTCGTTATATTTCATGTACTCCACTGAATGTGCTTCTGGATACGACAAACAAACCGGAAGTTGATTTGAAACATGAAGAACAGAGGAAGATGATCAGGGAAGTCATGATGGAGCACTTGTTTGTGAAAGATTATGAACCTCCGAAGACGAGGAAGCACTCACAATTCTGTAACAGTAAAGGTTTATGGACGGATATTTGGCAACCAGATTCCTATTTAAATCTGGTGACGACTGAGAGAGTTAACAGACAAGCTATGAATTGGCTGAGTATGTGGAATCAATATATCTTTAACTCGCCCACTGGCTACACGAGACTCGATGAATATGAGCGGAAACAACTTGAACTTGAGGATACTAAACCATTTCTTCCTAAGAAGAAGATCATGATGATTCATGGTCCTCCTGGTTCTGGGAAATCTACTTTAGCCCTGAAGATTGCAGAGATGCATTATGAAGCTTTTATTATCAACATGAGGTAATTTAGTTTCTATTTGATTCATCTGGATGATTCGGTTTCAGTGATGTGACCAATGCAACGGAATTCAGCCGATTACTGGCTAATGCTGTTAGTTACCATGCGATTAACTTTAATTTACGACTGAAGGGACCGAGATGTATCATCATTGATGGTCTTGAATACGCTACTGCTGACATAGTTAACGAGCTGCTAAAGTGGATGGCTGGAAGGAAGAAGCATGCTCTGCGTCCTGTTATTTGTACTTGCAATAATCTCTACGTCCCTGCTCTTAGGGATCTTCGTAACAATGCTTACTTGGTGAAGGTCACAGTGGATTCTGACCGTCTTCTAAAAAGATTGGATCAGATATGTGACGCTTACAAGATTCCTCTGCGTAAGGTGAAGCTCCAGAATCTGATTGATTCCTGTCATTGTGATATTCGTCTCTGCATTAACACTCTTCAATTTGCTTGTGAATCTCCTTACGAGGATAACTTCCTGACTTCTCCACCTGATATCACTCTTGATCATAGAACTGAACTAAGTGTCTTTGATGCGATTGATTCTGTATTGGTGATTGGGAAACACAAAACTAATCAAGGAACTTACTTGGATAACAACCAAAGAGTTGATCGTATTTGCGAAATCGCTGCTACAAGACCGGATATTGATCGCTTTATCCATCTTGTTTTCCAGAACCTTCCAAGTAGATGTAAACCACCTCTAAAGAACCTCGCCAGAGCTATTGCTCAATTTGTTGATATTGATGCTACAAGATCTGTTGCTTACCACAACCAGGATTTCTCTTTGCTCAAGTATTCTGGATATGATTTATCTGTTGTTCATCTTAACGTGTACAAAGGTTCGCATCCCCGAAGTTCGACCACTTTGAGCATTCCAAATATACTAGAACAACGAAGACAGATTTATTCGATTCTGCAGTCCTTGATGACTTCTCCATCAAGTACTAGACTTCATCTGAAAATTTCACAGCTACTGCTAGATGTCTTGCCTGCTCTCTTGTATATTTTGCAGCCGCCGATTCCAGTGAATTCCTCGTTGATGTACAAATCCGAAGGAGTGGAGGTACTGGACAGAGTCGTCGAGATCATGTTGCAATTGGGTCTTGTCTTGATCCTGAAGGAAAACAAAGAAAATGGAGCAATGGAACACTGCTTCGATCCGTAAGTTATTTTGGTTATGGAAAGTACTCAAGAACACCTTTAGACCGATAATGGAAATTACTCAATTCCTAGACGCCGAGGAAAGAGTAAGGAAACCAGGATTACCAGCAGCTGTGAAAGCTTATATCAGTCGGAGGATCGAGATGAGTGCAATCCGAACTCAGGTTGCTGAAGCAAACAATGGACTAAAGAATAATCCATCGTCAGGCACTTATTCTCGTTTACTCGCTGATGGATGGTACTTCCGATATTCACCCGCAGTCATTCAAACTATCAAGAAAGCTATCACTCTTAATAAGTTCTTCGACTTCGAATAGATTGACGGGTTTATTAACGTTTATTTTTGGGTCAAAACAGTTTCACTTTACCCGAAAAATGTGATTTCCTATAAAAAGTTAAAGATCTCCCTTTCGACCGCGGAATCGAGAACGCATATCAACCTGAAACAAATTGGAAATAACAGAGAGTAGAGAAAAAACTCACTAGAGATCGTTTGCAATCGGAAAACGTGGTCATTAGAGTGAAGCAGCGATCGGGCACTCGACCATCTCGGTTTTGGATACATTCGGCAGCTGGACGACGGTCGATCTGGACGCAATCTGATTCCTTGATACATCGCTTGAGTTCTTGACGGAGACGATCGCAGGAACGACCGGTTTTCTCTAGACGGTTCATAGACTCGTCTTCGTATTCTTTGGTAGATCCGCTGTGAAGGCTTGCCATCTTCTGAAAGTAACAGCTTAGTCTGGTAATGACATAAAAACAAGGAGTAAATGCAAATCCGAAATGTAGTCGGAGATGGGGAAACAAGAGGGAACACTTTGTGGGAAGACAGTCGTCCCTGATACAACCGCCTTGTATCAAATTTATTTCCGGAGAAATTCTAATTTCAGTCAATATTTTTGTCGTTATTCCATTTTGTCATGGCTAATATTGAAGACAAGCTTCTGGATGGACCTAATGTTGGGTATTGTAGCAGCTCAGAAGATGAAGAACCGGCTTCTGGGTTCGTCAAAGCGGACGACGACCGAATCCCGGCTACTCGCCCAGGAACGGGCTCCCAGACCGGTCCGAAGGGCGTTCTGACTGATTACAAACTTCATCAAGCCGGGAAATACAAGGAAATGCGAGAAAACGCTGAACATGTAATTTTTTGAATTTATATAGTGTGAGTCATAATACAAATATATATTGATTTCGACGTTTCAGATCAAGGAGCTCCGGCTAAAGATGGCTGTAGCTCCATCCAAGCCGGAAGAGGACGAGGACGAAGATGAACTCGCAAAGATCCGCAATCGACGACTTCAAACTTTAAAATCCAGTACTCAGGGACGAATCCACGAAATTCAAGATAAGGACCAATTTCTCCAAATCCTGGATGAATCTTCTTCAAACACCTTGATCATCATCCACATTTACAGAGATGGCTCAGAAGCATGCGGAAACTTCAACGAGGTTCTGACAGCCACCAGTGTTCGTTGTACTGGTAATGTCCAATTCTACAAAGTCCAGGCTTCTGTTCTCGACACCACTCGGAAATTTGTAGGTTTTTGAAACTGAAAATACAAATATGTTTAAATTTCAGGCTGAAAATGCCCTGCCGACATGCCAGGTCTACATAAGAGGAGAACTCGCAGGGAACTTTATCCGGATCCACGAAGAATTTGGAGGAGAATACGACGCCGATGAATTTTGTCAATTTTTACGACGTAACGGGATCTCTATCACTCTCGAATCTGATTGAATTGCTTCATGTATTAATAAAATCAAGATCTCTTTGTTGTTGAATTGAAAAGCATTGATCATTGCTGACATATTTATCTTTACGTTTGCATTTATCGATATGTTAGTACAATCTTTACTTTTGTAGGCTGGCCGATGGCTCTCCTTGACACTGGTAGAAGTCCGGAATTGCCGTTAGGAGTCGTACTTTCCATCAAAGACGAAACTTCCGAAAGAGTTTTGTTCGTGTATCCGACGAGGAAACAGAAACTCGAGAAACTCATCGAAGACTCCAATGAACAATTAGTTGGATTCCGGAAACCAGTCCCTCTGAAGTCCTGGAAGGAAGACGTTCGTTTCGGAATTTCCCTAAATGTATTCGGCTCGGTACTGGCCCCAAGAGACACTACAGAGAAGAACATCATCAACAAAGTCAACAGCTTGAGAGTTATCGGCCAATGGTTTCCTCTAAGAGATAATCAGAAGGAGACCGTCAGCATCGTTTTTGTACTTGCTGGACACTGTTCCATGGACGCTGTCACTGCTCATTTGTCCTTGGCTAAACAAGTTTGTGGAGCAGTCCAGGCATTGGAGACAACATCGGCTTATGTCAAGGAACAAATCACCATCGTTCAGAAAATCCAAGACGAAATAGAACAAAACGAATCAGAGGAATTTACTTCTCCTTTTGAGAAATCTCTCCGTAAGTTTCCGAGACTAGTTTTAAAATGGTAAAAGTGATTACAGATGAATGTACATTGTTACAAAGCATGCAGAGGATTTATGAAGATATAGTTCAGTACGGGAACAACGTGCTCTACCTTGATCGTCATATCCAACTGACTCTGTGCTTGCAATCGAAATCATTTATTTACTGTACACTTTTACCCAGGACGATATCAGCCTTACACGAGATGCTGAAGAACATCGAGCCTTTCCACACCCTTTTATTTGTTGAGGAAATGAAAGTTTCTGCCGAGCAAAACCCCTTGTTGGCGAGTTTCGTGGAACACTGTACTCCCGATAAAAGGTAAATCTTGGAGTAAGAATTGCTTTTTGATGAATTGAATATTTCAGCTTCGAAGAAGTCAGATTGAAGATGAGATGCACGATGGTTCAAGTCATTCGGCTGGCCCGAAATGTCGTTCAATGGGGAAGAGGAGTTATCATCTTCCCCACTTGTCTCCAGAACTCCTACACCGTCGGTCCCCCTGGCCCCACTAATTTCACTGAGTTGGCGAAACTCTACGATGAACTGTACCCATCGGCTCCGAGGACCTCTATGAATAAACCTCCACTTCTGACGAGTCCTCCAGTGACTAGTTTCCTCGCAGAAGTTCTGGAGTTTTTCTCTCCAGCAATAACCCTGGAAGAATATTACGTCAACACCGCTAGGTTTCTTCCTAGGGCAGCAAATACCGAAACATTTGTCTTCTTGCTGAAGACAGGATTGGTCATGCAACTCCATATCCACATTGAGTTGATCGAGCCAACACAGATTTGGCTACAAGGGAAGAGCATCTCGAAAGACATCACTCCGAGGATTAAAACACTTGTGGGAAGCTGTCAACTTTTGAAGGAGGAATTCGAGGGATTCAAGGAGTATGTCCTGCTCGTCTGCTCCAACTTACTCACCATAGGAGTTACCGAAAACGAAGTCTTCAAAATACTGGGATACTTTGTTTGTTTGATACCTCACTTTTTGGCTTGTGATTATATGGAGAAGATTATCTACAGAACCGGACTCACACGTTCCAACATTAACCGGGTTATTGAATTGTTCGGCCCTATTTTGCTCGTTTTTGAGGTGCCAGCTAAACTTCGACCTAGCAAATAAAATGATTGAGGATAAAATTTATCTCGCAATGCACAAAGCTCGGATGAGAAATGTACAAACATTGCTTTTGGTGATAAGATAGATTGGAAATGCCCTGGAGCTTTGGTAAAATGGTTGGATTTTGAGAACTTCGCATTAAAGTAATTGGATGAAAGATATCGACCGCAAAGCGAATCAGGAGTATTTGCAACATCGAGTCCATGTATTGGATATTGCGGTCGTATCGGGATACTTCAACCTAAATGAGTCAAATTGGCCCTCGGACAGACTTCCGCTGTCGTATTGAGCTTTTAACTGAGTCGCCAACTCGTTGAACACGTTGTCGATGTTGTAGTTGTTTTTGGAAGAAACCTCCATAAACGTCATGTTATGGGCACGAGCAAGTTGATCTCCTTCCTCTTGCTCGACGACTCTGGAATCCGCCATATCCGCTTTCGTTGCTAGAAATACAGGTTTTTCATATATCAAAAAATAAATACTCACCAATAAGGACTTTTACAACGTTGGGGACAGCGAATTTAGAAACGTCATCCATCCATCTTATGAGGGACTCGAACGACTGTCGACATGTAATATCGTAACACAAAATAATTCCATTGGCAGATCGATAATAACTCTGGGTAATTGTCCGGAATCTCTCCTGTCCGCCGGTATCCCAGATCTGGAGCTTCACTCGCTTACCGTCCACAATAAGCGTCTTCATCGTGAAGTCGACGCCGATCGTAGTTCCTTGTTTCTCGATGTACGTCCCGTTCTTGAATCTCTGGACGACACAGGTTTTACCAATCCCCATGTCACCGACAAAAACAATCTTAAACAGATAATCGAAGGATTCGTCCATTTTCGCGGCAACAAGTTGGATAAAGTTAGCGGCTTATTGACTAGAGAAAGAAATGAAGGAAATTCAGCCTTATGACAATCGCGCTGAGACAATTCCAGTGCGAATTGGGTCGAATGTCCATCAAGTTTGGAGTTTTTTCCAATGATTTTCGTTGCTTTTGTCTTTTTTTTCGAAGATTAATTTTTCGATTTCATTGTCTATAGTTTTTCTGTGAAAAAGAAAACGTGTTCTTAATCCTAGTATGGATTTAATATATATTTATTTATTTGGAATATAACTTCTGATTTTTATGACGTGGATTTATTTCTCGAATTTATAGCCAATATATGATTTTCAGTTTTGAAGTTGTTCCTCTCTCCTGAGAGAGTGTAAGGTTTTCAAACTGGTAAGTCTGCATAATATCCGCATGTTGAATAATTAATTTCACAATTCCAGTCGGCGATATTCAATCTCCAGAGTCTCCTTATTGTAATTTTGTTGTTGATTTGTACGTGTACCTACCTCCGTGCCGTTGCTCCGAGGATCATTGATCGTCAAAAGGAAGGGTTTGTTTATGGTTTTCATGCTAATCTCATTACGAAATTCTAGAATCGGCGGCATATTCTGGAAGTGTGCCAGGATCGGTGAACGACTGAGTCTCTGGGTTTCTGCCGGTTGTTTTTTGATGGCTGCCGTGTTGATTTTCTTCTAATCCACATAATGTCCGTGAAACGTGTTTGTTTACCATTTGAAAAAGATCCTAAACCCTATGATGTTTTCATCACAAGGTAAGTCGATTATTTATATCCCTCCTATTCCAAGTGAAATCTTCAGGAAAACCAACTTTGCTGCTCAAATCAAAAAATGCCGAAAATTACTGGATACAAAGTTCGATACCATTCGTATTCAAGCAACTGGAGTAGCTATTCCTCGAGCCTTTCGGTTAGCTACTGTGTTAAACGATAATATGAAAAACACAATCAATATAGACGTCAAAACAACAACACTTCTTGCTCGAGATGTCATCAACGAGGATGCACTTTTGCAAGAACGTTGTGTTTCCGCAGTTGTGATCCGGATATCTCGTATCCTCGTTGCTTAATTTATTCCTGGGTTCTGTTGAATAAATAGTATTTAAATTTTTTTGTTTTTATTCTGTTTGGGACGGAAAATAATATTTTTGGTTTTCTGTGGATTTATTTTCACTTAAATCAGTTCCATGATCCTAAGAAGGGCATATTCCTCCTGTCCTTCCTCGCTCAGGATTGCAATTGTCGGAAGTGGTCCTGCAGGCAAGTTCGTATTTTTAATAATTTGGATAACTAATCTTTCCAGGGCTTTATACATGTGCCGGATTGATTTCTCGTCTTCCTCGAAGTAAAATCGATATTTTTGATCGATCAGCGATTCCCTACGGTCTCATACAGTATGGCGTGGCTCCAGATCACTACGATGTGAAGAGATGTACAAACCAGTTTGAGAAGCTCATTGTGGACAATTCTGATAGGATCTCGCTATTTTGTAACGTTCAAATAGGCCAAGATCTGACCTTTGATGAACTGTGTCGGGATTACGATGCAGTCATATTGGCTTATGGAGCGAACAAGGCTAGAAGACTCAATATTCCTGGATCGGACGCGAGAAACTGCATTTCCGGAAGTGATTTTGTTACTTGGTAAGGAGTCCTGTACGAAATTAACTGTAATCTGTTTCAATTCAGGTATAATGGCGGTTTTTCTCCTTATACTCCCTTATTGGACAACAAAAAAGCCTTAATTATTGGAAACGGAAATGTTTCCATCGATTGCTCCAGAATCCTCCTGTCTCCAGTTGCGAGATTGGCTCCAACGGATATCCCAGAAAACGCCCTGAAAGTCCTAAGATCATCTCAAGTGGATGATATCCAGATCGTTGGGAGAAGAGGTCCTGTAGATGCTTCGTTCACAATCAAAGAATTGAGGGAATTGTTGAATCTTGAAAATTGCACTGTATCTACTTCAATCAGCGATAATGAGACTCAAAGAATTTCCGATTCTTTAGAGAAATTTGACCGACCGAAGAAACGGATAATGCAGTTGATGTTGGAACGTAGAATTCCCAAGAATCCAAATGGATTGAAAAAATGCCAAATAGAGTTCTTCCAGAAACCAGTCTCAATTGATAAAGATCCTTCGGGACGTATTCAGGCGGTTGATCTTCAAAATACTCTTACTGGTGAAATCATGAAAGTTCCATGTGGATTACTGATCTACGCCATCGGCTTCGAGAATGTTCTTCTTCCTGGATTGCCGAAGACAAAGGACGACAAGTTGTTATTGAAAGACTGGTGTCGAGTCGACAGTGATGTTTCTAAAGTCTATGCCACAGGCTGGTGTGCTCATAATCCCGCTGGAGTGATTGCTCAAACTCAAAGTCAAGCGGTTGCTGTTGCTGATGAAGTTGCCAAAGATCTGCGAGACTATTCCGGCGACCGAGGAAGATCGGGTTCTCGTTCTAAGCTGGAAGAACGAAAAGTTGCTTTCCTCACTTTCTCAGACTGGAAATACGTCGATGAATGTGAAAGAATGATGGGAAGGATTCTAGGAAAACTTCGTGAAAAAATTCAAAACGTGTCGGAATTCGTTAAATTAGGCCGTTGATTTTTGCCATAAACTAGGATTATTGATTTCTCTAGGATTAGGCTTAGTTCTATAATGATAATGATAAATAAGTACATTTGCTCTACAGACGGTACTGAAATTTCCTGTCACCTTTTGTCGGTCCGTTGCGAATGACCCGAAGTTTTGCAGAATGGACGACAGCCCTCTGCCCTTAGTCCGCGTTCTCATTTGAAATGACTGTTATCATCTGGAAATATACTCTTCTCTGATTCAATCGGGAAACATTTCTGTCAAAACTCGGGAAAAATAAATTGATGATTTTTTTAAATTTAATTTGTGCCTTAGATCGTTCATTCAAAATGTGATCATTTATTTTTAGAAAAAAAAGAAATTTTCTCGTGATCTTTGTCTTTTGGAATTTTTTATTTTTTGTTATTTTACATTTTGCAGAAGTAAAAGATGAAGATTGCCGTGATTGGAAAGTCCGCCTTCGGTGCCGATGTCTACAAGGAGCTTCTGAAAGCTGGACACGAGGTAGTTGTTGTCTGTACTGAGCCTGATAAAAATGGCAGAGCTGATCTCTTGGCTCTGGAAGCAGAAAAGAACGGGACTCCTGTCATCAAAACTCCTCGATGGAGAAGGAAGAAGGCTGATGGAAGTGGATTCGAAGTGATTCCTGAACTTTTTGAGCAATACAAATCTTACGGAGCTGAACTCAATGTTCTCCCTTTCTGCACCCAATTTATTCCTCAAGAACTTATTGATGAACCTATACACAAAACAATTATTTATCATCCTTCTATTCTTCCTGCTCACCGGTCTGTTCTTTAGTCTTTTTTGGACGAATAATATTATTTTTGCAAGAATGCAGGTCAGGCCATATGACTAAAAATGACCTTGGACTTTTTTATTCTTTTTTAGATAAGAGAAAGATTAATAGTTTTAAAAAAAGAAACTTGAAAATATCCAGACAGTGAAAAGCATTAAAAATGAAGAAATATTAAAAATTAAAAATTTCAGTGGAGCTTCTGCAATCAACTGGACGATCATCGCTGGGGAAGAGGAAGCAGGCTTGACGATCTTCTGGGCCGACGATGGGGTTGATACAGGCCCGATTCTACTCCAGAGAAAATGCGAAGTCGAGGAGAATGATACTCTGAATTCCCTCTACAAAAGATTCCTTTATCCCGAAGGTGTAACAGCAATGGTAAATTATTTTCCATTTAACTACTCTATTTTAAAACCAGAAATATGCATTTAATGAGATTTTTCGGCATACATTTTAGAATTCTCCAGTTGAGACCGATAATTAAAGTTTTGGGTTTATATTTTTAGAATTTTAGAAATATTTACTGGAGTCCAAAACTGCTTAAAACTTATCTGTTGTGTTTATTGTATTAAATAGCGTTTTTCAAGGTTGAATCGGTGAATTTGATTGCCGCCGGAAAGGCTCCACGAATTACCCAACCTGAAGAAGGAGCATCTTACGAGCCATACATTACAGCGAAGCCAGAGCTTGCTGAGATCGACTGGACGAAAACTCAGAGACAAGTCCACGATTTCATCCGAGGAAACGACAAAGTCCCTGGAGCTTGGACAACTTTGAATGGAGAGAAAGTCACATTGTTCGGAAGTACCCTGTGGAAGAGAGATCATCCCCCCGTGAGTGCTCGGACTGTTCCTGCCAAGGGAGCCGTCGGAGACGTCGTTTATACCCACGAAAAAGGGTTGTTGTTCAAAACCATTGATGGAAAATACGTTAGTTTACTTTTACTTTTATTTTTACTTGATAATTTTATTTAGGTCAATGTGGAAACTTTGAAGCTCGAAAACGGAAAAGCCATCAAGGGAAGTACTTACGGTCAATCCGCCGATGAAGCCGGAACCATCGAGTTTACGGAGGAGGAGAAAAAGCTTATTCCTGCTATTAAAGAAGCATGGAAGAGTATTATCAACACCAGAATTGAAGACGATACTGATTTCTTTGCTTCTGGAGCTTCGAGTGCGGATTTGACTAGATTGATCGAAGACATCAAGACCATCACAGGAGTCGAGTTGGACACTGCTGAAGTCTATGGAGATCCAACTTTCCTGGGATTCTTCACTACTTTGGTGAAAAAACTTCGAGGGGATGACGAAATCGTTATTGAATTCAAAGACAAGACGATCGAAGTCAACAACATGACTGTCCGTTTCCCTGTTCAGAATTTCATCAACGGAAAGTTCGTCGACAGCGAATCTGGAAGAATGATGGACACGGTCGATCCTTCCAACCAGGAAGTCATTTGTCAAGTCCCCAGAAGCTCCAAGAACGACATTGACACTGCTGCCAGAGCTGCTGAAGAAGCCTTCTTTTATGGAGAATGGTCAAAGATGTCTGCTAGAGATCGTGGACGTCTTCTGTTCAAGTTAGCTGACTTGATGGAACAAAACAAGGAGGAATTGGCGACAATTGAAAGCATCGACAGTGGAGCTGTTTACACTTTGGCCATCAAGACCCACGTCGGAATGAGTATCCAGGTCTGGCGTTACTTTGCTGGATGGACGGACAAGATCCAAGGAGATACGATCCCGATCACTGATGCTAGGCCGAACTACAATCTGTGTTTCACAAGGAGAGAACCAATCGGAGTAGTAGGATTGATTACTCCCTGGAATTATCCTTTGATGATGTTGTCGTGGAAGATGGCTGCTTGTCTCGCTGCCGGAAACACTGTTGTCCACAAACCTGCTCAAGTTTCTCCCTTGACAGCTCTGAAGTTCGCTGAATTGGCTGCAAGAGCCGGAATACCCCCTGGAGTTATCAACATCGTCACGGGAACAGGAGGTGAAATCGGTCAAGCCATTTGTGACCACCCTAAGATCCGGAAGGTTGGGTTCACTGGATCTACTCCTGTTGGAGCCCAGATCATGGCCAGCTGTGCTCAATCCAACATCAAAAAAGTTTCTCTGGAACTCGGAGGGAAATCTCCTCTCATCATCTTCTCCGACTACGATCTAAACAAGGCTGCCAGACAAGCTTGTGATGCTGTGTTCTTCAACAAAGGAGAAAATTGTATTGCTGCTGGTCGATTATTCGTTGCGGATAAGATCTACGATAAATTCATCCAGAAAGTCGTTGAAAATGCTTCCAAGATGGTTATCGGACATCCTCTGGACCGCAAGACCGATCACGGACCCCAGAATCATCTGAAGCATCTGGAATCTCTGTTGGACTTCGTGGATCAAGCAGTCAAAGGAGGAGCTAAACTTGTTCACGGAGGAAAAAGAGTCAAGGAACCCGGTCTCTACTTCGAGCCAGCGGTCCTCGTCGACATCGATGATGACAACTTCGCAGCCATCAACGAATCCTTCGGCCCAGTTATGTGCATTTCCAAGTTTAATGAAAGAGATGTCGATGACGTCATCAAAAGAGCCAACAAAACGGAATACGGATTGGCCGCTGGAGTCCTCAGCAAAGATGTCAGTAGAGCTCTCAGAGTCGCCCGCGAACTCAAGGCTGGAACGGTCTTCGTCAACAACTACCAGAAGACAGATGTTGCTGCTCCATTCGGTGGAGTCAAGCAATCTGGATTTGGAAAGGATTTGGGACGAGAAGCACTCAACGAATATCTACAGACAAAGACAGTTACTCTTGAATACTAATTAACAGATGTTATCATAAAGCAATAAATTTATTATTTACTAGAAAATAAGTCATTTTCAGAGGTTTAAGAGATGTTAGGATACGGTAATATTCATCGATTGATGCTATGCTTTTATCATGTTAATAATACTATTTCATTAGCAACTTACGAAACTTTTATTCATTCCAGAACCTACACTTGGTATTAATCCCATCGCAAAATGCGAATCTCAGACGTTTTCTTAAATTTGAATAACTCAAGCACATCTTTATTCGTGGACTAGATTGACCCAACTTTCATATGAAACAAACTGATTTTAATTTTGGAGTTTCATGTATGAACAGAAATTGTAAATCCATTCATTCGGAATTTTATACTCCATCTTTGGGGATTGAGGTTGGTAGTTGTTATGAAAATCACAAAATACAATTGAATGGTCAAGATTCATCAATATCAAACCAGGCAGTTCTTACAGGGAACTATTCCGTTCTGATCACAGTAGGCACAACGAAGACTAGTGTTTTGGTAGTTCTTGGTGGATTTCTTGCTTCCACGACAAGAG
>VOSG01000459.1:0-29196 GCA_009761265.1 Halicephalobus sp. NKZ332 | reverse complement strand
GCTCTGACTTCTGCCGCCGGAGTGTACTCCTACGCCGAGAATTGGCCTTACCTAGATGCCTTGTATTTCTGTTTCACTAGGTGGGTTTTAATCAGTATTACTCTAAATTCCAAATTTTAAAATAACTCACTGCCCTTTCCAAGAAACCTATCCACATAATTCTCCTCCACAATAGGTTCGTTAAAAAATAGCACATACGTAATGAGAAGAAATATGCAGAGAACAAGCTACAGTAAAATGATTATCGTTTTGAAGTAGGATTTCGCTTAATTCAGTAAATAAGGGAGTTTGTTATAATTTTCTAAGAATTCTATGACGATATCTAGCTTTACTCATCGGCTTATTTTAACATTAAAGTCCATACGTACTGAAATAGAAAAACTTATGATCTTCAGGAATTCCTGACGGGATTTGATCCCACTCTGTGGATAATTTGTATTTTATCAAATAGTTAAACAATGATTGAGATGTTTCGATTTCAGTTTCGCTACAATCGGGTTCGGGGATTTCGTCGCGAATACTGGACGTTCGAACACTATCGACACCGAGATTTACCGGATTCTCAACTTCTTGTTACTCAGTTGCGGAGCATGTCTCATTTATTGCCTTTTCAACATCTCGTCCATCGTTGTCAAACAAATGGTCAACTGGTGGATTAAGAAAATGGATATTAAGCTGGAGAACCCAGTTGGTTGTTGTGGAAGGAGGAAGAAAACACGATACATGGGTCTCGGTCTCAGGCCACCTCCAGGTGAGTTTTGAATATTAATCTTGATGTCTATATTAATATTAATGTTAACGTCCACATTGACATTAATATTAACACTAGTATTGGCTTTAATATAGATTCTAACGTATCAGTGTTGGTGTTAATTAATG
Organism: Halicephalobus sp. NKZ332; assembly: GCA_009761265.1. Lineage (NCBI taxonomy): Eukaryota > Metazoa > Nematoda > Chromadorea > Rhabditida > Panagrolaimidae > Halicephalobus > Halicephalobus sp. NKZ332. The sequence goes on along the minus strand of VOSG01000459.1, from coordinate 28,317 downwards.
TCGATGTTAATATTGACAACCACATTAATACTAATATTAGCGTTGATGTTTAAAGCCACGATTTTAATCTGTCGATTGAAACTTAACAATGTTTCAGGATTCCCTGGATTCGACTTTTCGGAGAGATCCTCTGTGGACTCCACCGGCGATGGATTACTGTCTCTCAAAGAATTCCTGATGTACAATCATCAATCGAGCCTCGTTCTGCTCCAGAAGCAGCTTATCAAAAGTGCCTTCAGAGAGTCCATTGAAGAAGACGGGGAGAAAATCTCTGCTACCCGAGTGGGACCTATGGGGATCCTCAGCGAGAAATTTGGAGATGAATAATTCCGGATTAAAAACTCAGAGAAATCCGTCCTTTGATCACTTCATTACTTATATATTTTTATTTAGTCTTCATTCAGCCTGCGGGAAAATAGTTTGACGTGTCCATTAAAGCCGATTTCATTTAAAATTCTGTGATCGTTTGTGAAACAAAAACAAATATATAAATAAAAGGAGATTCGACCCAAGCTCCGGACCTAATGTCCGGGAAAGTGATTCGTAACAATAACAATAAAAATAAATCAAAAATTTCAAGTTTGTGCAGCAATTTTTGCGTTTCCTTCGTAGTAATCGAGAGCGATGTGACAGACGTCTTCTATAATCTCCTGAGTCAAACCGTCGATGAACTGCTCATGCCATTTGATGCTGGGTTCCTTCCCGTGCCAGTCGACTTTGTCCATTTCAATATGATGGAACTTTATAGACAACTCCAGAATCGATATCGCGATGATTTCAGGCTCGTACTGCAGACATAGAGTTGTTCCGGCACAATCGTTCAGAAAGGTCCAAGCAAATTGAACAATGTCCCGCATGATTTCCTTTTCGATTTTGAAAACCTTGGCATAAGTTAACAGAGAACTGTACGGGTTCTCGAGATACAGGTCGAATCCGAGGGTTACCAGAAGTGTCCTCTCGAACATGAAAAGTTCGTTCTGAAAGTTACGAAGAGGATTTAAAAATTGAAACAGAAATTTTACCAGGAGATTTCTGGAGCCGAATTTGGCTTCGTCGAATTCTCTAGCGACGGCAACAATGTCTTTGCACTTCTTCGGCGTTTCCTCGACCTTGCCAGCAAGGAAGAGACATCCGAGAGCAGCGATCTAGAAGTTGTCGTTCATGAAATTAATCAAATAAAAAACGAACTTCTAAAGGCTGGGATTTGAAGCTATTGATCATATAAAATCGATGAAAAAACGTACATGCTGACGACAGCGTTGGGTTCTCTTGTCTGAAATTTGTAACAATGAGATAGATTTATACTTAGAAGTGGAGTTATAGATTTAAAATCACATCAACATGTAAACAATTCCAAATAATTCTACCATTCTATAGTGAAATTGACGTATACGAATAAGTACAAAAATAAACTTGTATTATTACACTAATTTCCTTGTGGAATTACATGTAAAAACAAATCCGTAATTTGGAGTTAAAATTGGTGCAAAAATAGATACGAAAACAAATCTATAATTTCAAGTAAGATTAACACACAAACAGATTTAAAAATAAATTTATGATTTTAAGATGAAGTCAGTACACAAACAAATTGAAAAAAAAACTTACAGTTTTAATTTGCTTCCGACTTGCCAAATTATCTGACAACCTTCCCTCCGCTTCTCGTCTTCCTCTTTGATCAGCATCCCATCTTTTACTGAAGGAGTGTTCTTCAACTGGTCAGCAGTGAATAGCCATCCACTGTTGGCATTCACCATTTTTTGAATTAAAAACTTAGATTTAAAATACAAATCAATATAAAAATCCCCTGCGAGTCGATATATGGACAGATTTTCCCGAAAACCAATTTCGTTTTGTTGTTCGTTTCGGGACCGGAATACAGCTGCCGTCGCGCGAGCTTGTTTTCTCGAGTTTCCTTCCTGTTTTGGCGCGCTATCCTAATTTTCCCGTTAATTTTTTACCTTCCTCCTTTGTAATCCTCTTCTTCCTCTCGCCTATTGCTCAAATACCTTTGTTTTTGTAAGTTTCGCCCGTGAAAATCGCGCATATCAAGGTTCTGCATACAGTATGCTGGAATGCTTCGGGAACACACAAGGCCAGGAAGTTTTTTCGACTTTGGTGCATGCAGCAGCGGGTCGCCCTCTTGCCTTGCTTTTCGCTCTTCTTTCTTACGCGTTACTGATTCTTTTCCCAATTTTCGTCACTTTTCCATCTTCCGACTGCGAGAGTACCGGAAAATGAGAATATTTCGTGTTCGCTACAGGTTCACGTGTATTTTGATGAAATTTATGATGTAATCGCGGTTTCAGCTCAACGCCATGCGGCAATAGTGTTGAAAAAGATCCAACATTGACAAAGACTTTGCGAAGAATATTGAGCTAATTCTAATCGTCAACTAAGGTCTTCATTCTCCTCTTTCTGTCTCTTATTCAAATTTCTACCTCGAGTTCAAATTTGGTGAGTTCCCGTTGCCCATATATGAATCAGTCGGTTCTGTTTCTAGTTACACCATGGGAGCGTTTCTCGACAAACCTAAAACTGAAAAAACGAATCACGTCGGTGCAGGCCGTGTAAGTCCGATTTCGGAGAGAGTGGATATATGAAACCCATTTGTAGGACTTCAAATACGCGGTAGCGTCGATGCAAGGATGGCGTGTTGAAATGGAAGACGCCCATGACGTCGCTATTGAGTTGCAGAATAGCCCGCCGTTTGATAATTGGTCATTTTTCGCCGTATTCGATGGACATGCCGGTAACAAAGTTGCGCAGCACTCAGCTGAGAATCTGCTGCAGACTCTGCTTCGTACAGAGGAGTTCAAAAAAGTTTGACCGTGCTCGTGTTAAGCAATAACTTTTGTGGTTTTAGCTCGCTGACGAGTTGAAAGCGAACGATTGCAAAATGACGGATTCGGCGAAAGCTCTGATCAGGGAAGGAATGAGGACGGGATTCTTGGAGCTGGACGAGGCGATGCAGGCTTTCCGTAGTGATGAGAAAGAGAGAAGCGGCACGACCGCCATTTGCGCTCTGATGACTCCTGATCACGTCTTTGTCGCCAATCTAGGTTTGCTCGTTTCGTGAACATTGGTTTAAAGCAGTTTCAGGCGATTCTCGCGGAGTGCTTTCCCGGGTTGACGACCAGACTTTCAGTACCGAAGATCACAAGCCCTACCTTGAGAAGGAACGCGAGCGTATCCTCAAGGCTGGAGGCTCTGTTATGATTCAGCGTGTTAACGGTTGGTTTTTGTCCGAAAGAGTTGTTTCGAAAGTTTCCTCGAAAGAGGAGCACCTTTTTGCTCTGCTGTTGATATCGGGCGTCTGACCTTTATCTAAAGGCCTGAATTTTAGGCAGCTTGGCGGTCTCACGTGCTTTGGGAGATTACGAATATAAGAGTGTTCCGGGATTGTGTCCAACCGAGCAATTAGTCAGCCCAGAACCCGATGTTTACATTTTGGATCGAAATAAGGTCTGACTTTTGAAGGTCGTGTTTTGGTAGTTTTGTGTTTTCAGGACAACGATGAGTTCCTGGTTTTGGCATGCGACGGCATCTACGATGTTCTCAGCAACGAGGAGTTGTGTCGCTTGGTGAGGTCTCGTTTGCAGGCAACGGATGACTTGAAGCGAGCGACGAACCAGGTGCTCGATATTTGCTTGTCGCTGGGTTCTCGAGATAATATGACTATGATCTTGGTCGTTTTGGATGCTGCACCCAAGACAGACCCCGCTAAGGTTGAAAGCGAACGGGAATGGTTGCAAAGGGCTGACCATATGCTCGATGGTAGGGTTTCGAGAGTTTTAATGTACTGACGTGGGTTTTCAGAAATACTGAAAGGCGTTGATGTTGAACATGTTGATGCAGATCTGGTGATGACCTTGCTGAAGCAGGAGGGTTGTGAAGAGCTTCCTATCCCCGGCGGCATTCATCTAGCGAGATCTATAATTGATAATAAGCTGCAGAAGTTGCTGGAAAGTCATTCTCCACCCGCGCAGGAGCAGAACTATGGTGAGGCTGACGACTCGAGCCCGGATGAATGAATGACATTGCTTACTCAACTACACTCCACAGTGTCCCGTTCGTTTGGAAACTGGGCTTTTTGGAAAAGATGAACGGGCCTTTGTGAATTTAATATTACTATTTTGAGTGTAAAAACTGACACTGTGCTGTACTGTTTCCTTCTGTAAAAGACTTCTAATTTAAGATTAGCTGTGGCCTGAGTTATTTGTCGGCTCGTATTTTTTTGATTTACTACGTTTCTGGAAAATGAATTAAAAATCTGGAAATGACACTAGTAGTGTGAGAATGACGGGTTCCCGAGGGGTGTCATTTAGGACGCTGGGAAAGAGTGAGTGGATTAGTTTGGTGAAGTTGGTTTAAGGAAATTGAGGTATTAAGATTGGCTGGAAGTGAACTAGGCTGGGTTTTGTGAGATATGGATTGATGGAGGTTGAATGATTAAGAGACTTGGAGAAAGATGAAAGTTGCTTTTATTGTGTCTTTATTGTCGGCTTTGCAAATCCACCACCAGACAGTGACAAATGTTTTTTCGACGAAATTCATCGGACCTGAATATTTTTCTTATTTCAAACTGAACATTATTTTTGCGGCTTTTCCATTCGGGAAATTCATAGGAACGATCTTGGTTAAAAGGATTTGTGAAAAATACAGTATACTTTTTGGATTGGATCTAAATGGACTTTGTTTGATTTTTGGGGGAGTCATTTCTCTGATCCCGGGATTTTCGTTTTTGTGTTTGGGGAGATTTATAATAGGACTAGGAGTGGGGATAGGATTCGTTTTGGCTTCGGTAGTTATTTTTGACTTTTATCCGTTTGAGAAGAGGAAATCGGCGTTTTTTGTGGCGGCGATTTTGTTTGGGGGAGCGGGGTTGTACTCGAATTTGATTGTGGGGTACATGGGAGGAGGGTACTTTGCGACGTTGTTCCTCGTCAACCTTCCGAGTATTCTGGCAGGTGAGAGAGTTGAATTAAACACTATTTTGTGGAAATTAGTTGCAAAGAAACTTGAATAAAATTGATCTTTGGAATATTTGTGACAAAGTTATTTTTAGGGTTGATTTATTTCCTTCAACGTGAGCCATTCATCAATAGAATGTGTTACTCACTGGAACCATTGACGGCGAACGAGAGGTCTCTTATCAGTACCGGAGGCAATCCCCTTTCCCCGATGGCGATTTCGTACTTTCTGACTGCCCTGAACGCTGTGAGTTCTACTTTGATGATTGAACTGATAAAAGAATTAAACCGAGATTGACTTTTTCGTATCAATACGCAGAGTAATTTGTTAAACAATTATTTATGGTTATGCTTGCATATTTGTAAAATAATTTCCTGGAACGAGAGAATCAGATGGATATGAGGGATTCCATATATCAAATCTCAAAAAGTAAACAAAAATTTACTTTTTATATTTAAAGAAAAATAACTTCATCTACGGAAACTTTCAGTCCATAACTGTCCCGATCATCATGGGATTCACCTCCATCATCTTCGAATCCATGGGGTTCTCCGAGTTCAGATCTTCCCAACTCTCTATCCTCTATCCCCTGACTCAGCTGTCCCTCCTGGCCGGGCTCAGAATTCCGGAGGAAAAAAAAGAAATTTTCTCAAGGAAAAAGTTGATTCTCGGGGGATACGGATTGAGTTTATTCCTTTTCTTCTGCTTCTTGCTCTCGATCCAAGGAATAGAGGACGACGTTTCCAGGATTTTCCACAACAGAGGAATCGCTGGAGGACTTTTCTTTATCTTCGCCGTTGTTGTTGCTGTTCCCTCCAATACAGCTGTGTGTTTCATAACCGGTAAATCTTTATATAAAACTTTAGTGTTATATGAAAGATTTCTAGTTTTGAAATTATGATTTTAGAACGCTTCCCTGATCGAGAAACACAGGTGGTAGCTTTATCAAAATCCAGAATGCTTTTGTGGATTTTCTCGACAATCGAGTAAGTTCTCGATATTTTTGTTGAAATTAAAATTATCTTTCTTCAGAAGTGCAACATTTTTACCGATCCTTAAATCGTCGAATTTGTTCGTCACTCTCCTACCGTACTTTGTCATCTCTGTGGGGATCTACGCATTCCTCGTGATGACCCTGGGATCTGCAGAGGAAGAACCTCCTCGGAAAATCCACGAATACGAAGACTTAGGAAAAGAAAAAAACGAAGAAAATAATAACGAGAATGAAAAGGACGAAGAAGTTGATTTTCACGAAGGGGATTGTTCCCTGTGAAAGTTATTGAAGAACTATTCGAAATATCTCCTTCATTTTATATTTTTTTGCTTACGGTATTTGAACATAATTACACAATATACAGAATTCTAGGATTCTTGGAAGTACCTCGAATGATATTAGAATCTTCAGATACATGTGAATTCTATTCTTGCAACTTCTGATCTCGATTGGGAAATGCTTTTCGAGGTATTTCTTCCGAAATATTATGATAAACATTTCCATCTTTTGGTATTGTAGTTTTCATTGAAGTTACTTTAACCACTTTTGATGTTTAAAATACTTATTGGGAACGAATAAATTTATTTATTTTTATTTTTAAAATACATAAAAAAGAAAGTGTTTTGTACTTTTCATGTTCCAAATTCTCATGAAAAATAAATCAAATTTGCGATCAATAAAGTCAAGGGGTCAAGCAAAATTAGATTAAATTTTTTGAAGGACAAATTTTCATCAAGGTGATAAAAAACGGGAACCTTGAACATCGAAAAGGGAAGAGAATTTTGGATTGGGGGTTTCTAGGTCAACGTGTCAGGAGTGGACCCAAGGTTGTCTTTTTCATCTTATTATTGAAGGAGATCCTTGTTTTGCGGGATTCCGGAAGGTGAAACAAGATCTGTTTTTCAATCTGTTTCAAAACATCTCCTGATTTCGAGATTTTTCGGATCTCAGAACTTTGATTCCTTGTCCGGAATTTATTTTTATCCAAGAATTTTATTTGACTTTTCATTACACAACCTATCCGAACTGCGATCCAGAAACTTATTTTTGTTTTTTGTTTTTATTTGAGGATTTATCTTGGATTTTCGTCATAAAATCTACTTCGATTTTGATCTGAGAACTTGTTTTTATTAAAGATCGACTTCTATCTTAGTCAGGAAACTGATTTTTCCCAGAAATTCAAATTTTTATCCAGAGATTTATTAAAGCTTTTATTTGGAGTTTTGCTCAAATATTTATTTGGAAATTTAAACTCCAATCAGAATATTCATGGCGTTTTGGAATAACATCATTCACGACTGGATTCTTTTCCTAGCCATTCTGGCAGCCGTCAACGGCAGGAGACATCATCGGGGAAGAAAAGCCGTTCCCCTCCAAGTCGGGAACGAGTGCAAAGAACCCCATAATCTGGTGAGTTTCGGGGACTGTATTTTAATATTCAAAAGTCAATCAATTCCAACTCTAGAGCAAATCAATTTTGTTCTCGAAGATGACCTTTATCATAAAAAAATGAATTTCGATAGAGAAACAAATTAACTTTAATGTAGAAAGATAAATGAATTTTTAGTATGGGAAAATTATTAATTTTAGTCTAAGTATATTAATTGTTAATATGACATTGTAGGACTCCACTTTGAACTCCTGGAGGAACGAGATGCAGATCAGTGATCCTCCGATGGAGAGCTTCGATGAGGAGTGGCAGCCCCTGAGTCCAGAGCCCAAGATCTGTGACCTTTGGCCGAAGGGAGGAAAGGACTCCAGCGTCATGGAAAGATCACTTTGCCCCTGGCAATGGAGGTAATTTGCTATTAAAATTATTTTCTAAAAACTAAATTTGTTTTTTAGACAGAACCATGATGAAAACAGAGAGCCGAAAATTATTGCTGAGGCCTTTTGTCTTTGTAAACACGCCAGGGCAAATTCTCCGGCTTACTGTATGCCCATAAGACACGAAATCCCAATTCTGAAAAGGACACATTGTGACCCTATTACAAGGACGTAAGTTTTTAGAGTTATATTCAATTAAGACAATTATCAACCTAAAAATTCTTCAAAAAAACCGATAAAAAGAATAACATATTGAGATAATTATTTGTTACTAGCAAATTGCCAAGTGATAATGTATCAAAAATAATAATTTGAAAAATAATTACTTAACGAAATTTTCCAGATGGCATTACGTAAAAGCGACTCAATCGATTACGGTAGCGTGTCACAGTGTCTTCGCCAGACATGCCAAAGCAACTCCTTTATCCAGCCATTACCGTATCGTCGAGACGGAAATCTAGGAGTTGCTATTTTTCTTATCTTTGATGAGTCTTTCAAGTACAGGAACTATACGGGTAAACATTAAATAAAATAATATTATTACAAAAGTCAAACATGTACAAAAAAACCTCATTAGATTTTAATAATAGTGAATTTAAAAAATGGTTCTTGACTGATTGGAAGCAACTACTTTCACCTAGAAAATGTCTTTATGGGAGCATTTTTAAACTAAAAGATATCTTCCCAAAGGCATTCCTCAACTGGAAACTCATCTTCGCAAAAACATCTCTCAACTGGAAAATTGTCGTTGCGAAACCAGCTCTCGAGTCAAACGAACCAGCAGCTCCGATTGGCGCTTCTTTGTTTCTTAACTTCTGATTTTCTGATTTTTTCTTACTTTTTCTTATCCTATTCCCACTAATTATGACATCAGAATCTAAACGAAGATACCTCGCATTGAAATTACGGAAGAAAATCGGGAAAAAGTTGAAAAAAATGTAAGTTTTTGGATAATGTAGATTTTCGGTTTTCATATATGAATTTCCAGCCAGAAATCACCGAGACCTTGTGATGACATCCCCGAAACTGGTGACTTGTTCTGTAACATCTGTGGAGAACTGTTCCTGAGGAAGTTCGTCGAGGATTTTCGAGAGCACATGGCGACTCATCTAGCTGCCAGCGTCGCGTGGGATCTGAGAGAACAGGAGCTCGCCGGAAGCTATGTAAGTGTTTTCTTTGCATGAAACAAATTAACTGTGGTAGGGAATTTATTGGAACCATGATCTCTCCATTCTGTCTCCGAGTTTAGTTATTTAAACCATCCAAGTAGAAATAGAATGGGAATTAACATGTAATAACTCTACACTTATATTAGTAAACATTTATACCTCCTTGTCCAGCTCCTTTAGGTTCTCCCTTACTTTAAATGGATGATGTTGATGTTAATAATGCCGATTTTCCAGGATGAGATACCTCCAGAGATCGTGGATTTGACACCGAAGCAGTACAAATGCTACATCCAGGGAAGGAGAGTCCAGGCCGTGAAGGAACTCAAAGAAGCTTCTGATGCAGAACAGGCCGTCAGAGTAAGACAGTATGGCGGAATGGCAGCCCCATTGCCCACGATAGAAACATCACAGCCTCATCCAGCACCATTCCCTAAGGTCATCATGCCTGCAGGTTTGTGTTATAGAATTTATCCATTTTTTATATGAAAACCCATATATAAAACTCTTTAGTGAGGCCACGACCACCACCCCGAGTCCCTGTCCCTGGGCATCTGGCTCCAAATAGACCTTATTTCGGCGCTAATTTCGGTGTGAGACCCGTGACTCCGGTTTCGATAGCAGTTCCGTCAGGTAGCTCCCAGAAACAAGATTCGAACTCACCTAAGGACAGAACCCCGTCAATAGTTCAAGTGGCCCCTAACAACCCTAACTTCGGAACCCCTAACAACCCCAACTTCGGAGCCCCCCGCATGTTCAGACCGTTTAATCCTGCGCAAAACCAAAAAGTCCGATTTGTACAACATGTTGCCGCCGTGAGATTCGTTCAACCGTCTGGAGCTCCAAGACCAATCAAAGTTGTGTCGCATGGTACTACAGTTATACCTAATCCCGGAGCTCCTAAGATAGTTAGAAGTATTGTTCCGGCAAGATCAGGCCAAACTATTAGTGTCGTCAGGGCTCCCATAGCAGCCACATGGGCCAGTGGAGGTCCCAGACAGAGGGTACCGATCAACAGACCCCCTGGCGTGATGACTTTGCCGAGCATATTGAAAGGAAGCAGACCCCCGAAACTCACTCCGGAAGTGGACATTAATTCTGGACTGGAAGGTCCTTCGAAATGAGAAAATTGTCATTTGGCTCTCGTGATCTCGCGGGCATTTAAACTCTTTGGTCTCACGGGGAAATCTAACCATTGTGGTCTCAAGGCGAATTTTAAACTTTACTTTGGTCTCGAGGAAACTATCATTAAACAAGTAGTCCTGTATCAAGATATTTCTCGTACTTTTGGATAGACCTGAAAGCCATCCAATAAATCCAGATGAAGATTCCTAGAAATTCTGTCGCTACAAAAAAGTTGTAAACCACGTTTTGACTCAGTATGGCTGATTCCATGCCAAGTTTCTCTGGGCCGAGGAGGATTGTGATGAGTGAAAAGGTGCAAACGGCAGTCTGAAATTGAATTTAAAAAATATCAAGTTTGATTATCTCACCAGGTATATTAATATGGGGAAGTAGAACTGCTTTTTCCTTTCTTGCCCTGCGACGATTGCCAGAGGAGATAAAATGCAGAGAAAGATTCCATTCATGACAATGAATTTTTCCAAATTGGCATACGGTAATTCAGAAAACTGACATTTGAAGAAAAATGTGAAGGGAATCGAAAGCCCTCCGAGAATTAGTAATATGAAGGAGGAAATCGAAGCTCTTTTGCAGTTGTTGTTCGATTGGTTCAGAAGCTGTCGATCCACGGGTTCCAAGAGAACAGGTCGATTGGGAATTCTGAGGAGTGAAATTTTCTCGAACAAAGCAGTCATCTCCGGAAGCGGTGCAGGAAAATATTCTTCTCACTGTATTGATTCAGAATGTAACATTCGTGGACAAATAAAAAATACTTAGACCTTGTTTCCGCTGGTCGTTGATGAAAAGTGGGGGTTCGGGAAGTTCAATGTCGGACAGGTGGAATTTTCTTCAAGCCGACAAGTTGCAATGTTTTCGGTTTTTGCAAGCGGAAGATCTCTCAAGACGGAGATAAGTGATTTTCACTCGTCTGGTACTAGGAAAACAAAAACATTTCAAAAGATCTTTCATTAACAAAAGTACTACTTCCTGTGATCATTTAATACAAGGGACTTTTGAATTTACGGACAGTGGGTATGGAATCTTGATTTTAAAAGAGGACAGTGTTTAAGAGTCCGATCAGGAAAGTATCACTTCCTGTGACCATTTTTAATACGAAACTTTGATTGATGGTAATGTCCTGTAGCTACAAGAAATATTTTAACATCTTTATGAGATTAAATTAATATTTTCCAAAATCAACTCTTCTCTGATATGAAAGACTGTTGTTGATCGTCGATGACAAAGTTTTCTGATTGTAAAGAAACAAAGTATTAAGCTCTTGCAAATATTAGTATTTCCCAAAGTCACTTCCTCTTTGATAAGTGGGACTTGATTGTTGATCGATGACAATGACATCATCTTGTTTCTTCGAACCTCTTCCTCTGAAACAAGCAATGACGAGGCCTCCGGCGAGACAGAAGATCAAGAGGATTAGGATGATTCCGACGGCTATGAGAATTATTCCTTGAGGTGTCTCTGAATGGCAATTAGTTTAAATTTATAATTTAAATAGAAAGTTACCGAGGAACGAAAAATCCCAGTCGCACCAGTGACGATACCAACTGTTCCAGTATCCCATCCCCATGTTGTCGCCCTCCAGAACACTGATTCTCTGGGGAGTGCAGGGCGCACTCGTAAGACATGGGGGTCGAGGGGCCGAGACTCCGCAAGTGCAAGGCTAAGGGAGATAAATTAGTCGAAAATTAACCACAATAATTACTGCGAAATCGTCCTAACACAGATTTCGGAGGATTCTAGCGACAAAATCACAAACCTTCAAGTACCCAGGCCCTCCCATGAATGGATAACCTCCGGATCCAAACGTCGGAAAATCATTTTGCTTGATAATAACCGGGAAAGATTGGAGGTTGTATCCGTTGTTGGACACATAATGGGAAGGTCTGTAGGCGGGAAGTGGTCTTGGGAACTGGACGGAATTCGGCAACTGATACTCGCCTCCCATCATGTTTGATCTCGAGCACGTGTAGGCCGAGGTACTTTCACAAGAACACTGTGTTCTGAAGTGGACAATAAATTACAAAGTCATAAAGATCAAGGAAATATTTCCATAGAATTGTCTTGAGATGAATTTCCGTAAAAAACCCACAAAACTCCAACTTCATCCGATTTCTTTAAACAAGAAGCGACTGGACAAGAACTGCAACAACAATCCGAGTGACAGCAAGGTGGTTCCTCCAACACACTCTGGCTTACTACAGTTGAAATAAATAATCCAAAAGCAATCCAGAAATTTCTCATTGCTAAAAAAAGAACTGTACGACCCGATTTTTTCGTGATTCTTGGAACGCCTATTTTCATTTTTTTAAAGAGAAAACTGGCCTGACTATAAAAGCTGACGGCGTTAGTCACCTTCCTCGTGGTTATTGTTCCGGTCAGAAAAATTCCACAAGATTTATATACAATGTAATTGAACTCAAAACCAAAATACAGACAAAATACAATTATTAACCAGAGTTTTCGATTTTGGATTTTCGAATATCGAAAGGATTTAAATTCAGAATTCCCGAAAATATCTTAAACTTAATCTCAAAACGACGTTGAATCAAATTTTAAAACAATTTCGAAAATTCTGGAAAATCGAAAACCCCGATATCAAATTAATGAGAACCTAATATCGAAGAACCAGAATTATATTCTAAATACAACGGAGTCGTCGAGTAAATTACCTGAAAGAAACATTTTATTTTTTCTTTGAAAAACAGAGACTCACGTAATAAAGATAATGAATGAAGGCCGTCGTCAACAAAGTCGGGATGGAGATGTAGATCATCAGAAGCTCGAATTGTATCTGTTCTTCGGTTTCTCCGTGGTAGGAGTAGTAGTTCCTGGCAAATATGAGAGCTAGGTGATGAGCCAAAGTTGACGTAGAGCCGTACTTGATGAACCACTAGAAATAACAATATTATACAAAAATCAAAACAAACATTGCTACGATATTATCTCGGCAAAATTTCTAAACTTTTCTATTTTGACTAAAAAGTGGAAATTTAAATTTATGATCTTGTAATATCTTATGAATTCAGTAAGTCCTAAAATATATACCTAAAGAAGTTTATCGAAAAAGAGATGTTGTACTCGTTAAAAGAAATAAATATATGAAGTTTTAAAAATTGATATATGAAACAAGAAGTAACTCACCAAGTAAGCAAGGATAGGCACGTAGGCATCCCGATTGTCGTATATGTGAGCAAAAAGAGCAATTAGAGAAACGACGAATATGATAGTCAAGTTGATACTCAGAAACAGATCAATTTGGTAGTCATCGGGGTAATATAAGAAGCCAAACATAACGCTCATTCCATAGAGAATCGGTATGATGATCCCCAGACAGGTGATGATGAGGGTGGCTCTGAACACCATGGCGTACCACTGGGCCATCCTCCCATTGTCCTGGAAGGGGGCTGGAGAAGCAGCAACTAGGATTTCTTCGTAGTCCAGTCCTCCCATCGCTGTGTTGCGGAAAATAAAATAGAATCAGACATAAATCTGGAAAGTTTAAAGGAACTGTTAAAAGAGCAGAACTTTTCAGAGATTTGATTGTGGCTCTCAAGAAGAATCATTAATTCCATAATTTCGTGATTTGCACGTTTCGTTTGAAAAAAAATTAATATAAGAAGGACAGGAAAAAGATAGAACTGTCCAGAAAGTCGGTTTCGACTCTCACAACGATTGCTTTTGCAACTTTCCAGTTAGCCTATCTATGTGGTTTTCTTACTAAAATCATTCGGAATTAATCTAGAACTTGAAAGTAAGTTTATTGTATTTGAATACCACAATAACGCCAGTTATTATCATTTTTATTGGAAATGCAAAGTTTATTGTATTTTACTACCATGATAATGCCAGTTATTATCATTTTTATTGGAAATGCAAAGTTCAATTGATTCTTTTAACTAGATTTTACCAATTCCATCCACAAATCTCTTAAAAATCCAGTTTTAATTCCAAACAAAAAATCAAAAGTTATTTTTCATATATAATTTTCTATCACAATTGCGTGAAGTATCAGTTTAAAAAAATATTATTTTTCCCTTTAAAATAAATTTTTTATTTTTGAAAAAGTATTAGATTTACACATTGACGATTGATCAAATGAATGGAAATAAGGCTTTAACGAGTGTTTTTTCCTTCATGGATTTTACGATCTTTTTGGTTTCTCATCGAAGTATGTTTTTTATTTTTAAATTAGTCGAAATTAGGACAGTGAAAATTTTTAAAATTAATATTTAAATCATTCCAGCAAGACAACAGCTATTTCTGATTATTAAAATAGCACTACTAAAGAGTTGACCTTCATTGGGAATTATGAAATTTATATCTTCTCTGTCAAAATTTCGACAGTTATAAAGGTCATTATTATTACAATTTCATAAAAATTTCTACAGCAATTTTACTAAGAACACTATCAGTTTATCGGAGAGCGAACTTTTTTGAAATTACAACTTTTAAATTTCTTCTGAATCGTATGGAAACTCTGAAAAATTCCAAACTTATATCGGAATAATTTCGTAACAATGTCCATTTCTGATTTTCGTAATGACTTTTTTCAGGAGCAAGTAGTGCCAGGTTGCGAGAATACCGTTACGAGGAGAACATTGTTTTCTGTTGGCGAATAGAGATAACTTTCTTTATTGCCGGCCAATGTTTTCAATGCGCTTGTTTTCACGACCCAAAAGATGGCAAAATTTGATATTTTTTATACCTGACGGTGTTACATCATAGAATTAGTTTAATATGAATTTAGCGTCAATCAATTGGTGTCAGTTTTAACGATATTTCATTTCTGCTTAGTGAATATGAGTCTCGATATTTAATTGGTGTATAGTCGATTTCGCTTTAGTTAATATATATTTTGATGTTCGATTAACTTGGAGCTAATTTTATTTAATTAACATAAATCTAGAGTGAATAAACAGTTTAAACAGTTAATATTAATACAAATATTATATAATTGATATGGACCTGGATATTATTTGATAAGAATCACCTAATTAACTCAGTTAATGTTAATCTAAATCCAGATCTACTATGATCGAGTTCATTTCCGTTTTCCAGGAATTTTGACATTCAAGAAGACGGAATTTCCGGCAATGACATGCCCTTCAATTTGTTTTTTTATTCATTTTCTTTTTTTGAATAATAATGAGCTGGTAACAGAGCTAGAAACTCCCAGGTGCGCGAAAAATGTCGCAGGTTTATGATTCAGTCCTCGACTTTTTTCTGGAACTCTATTGGCAGAATATTTTTCATAATAGACCTATCTTACAGTAATACATTTCTATGGTGGGACGGAGTGTATAGAGGAAATATACTAGGTATGATCAGTTACCCTTGATTTTTCTTTTAACTCTGAATTATATTCTACTGATAAATGAGTTAATTTCCGTGATGAGAGTTAAGTAAATATAACTTTATTTGAATAGTTAAATTATATTTGTATTAATAAATTATTGTCCTGATAATATTCAGTGAATTCCCAGAACCTATTTTCCTCAAAAATCAAACTATTTTTAATATTAAATTCCAATAAATTGATCTCTTTCGGGAATTTCGCAATGCGAATTAACTTTTTATTCTACGAAAAAAATATTGAAAAAAAACTTTTCATCAAGATAGAAAAAGCCGTTTTCTCAATTGAATGAGATGGACGAGAAAAGTCGGAAAAATAAGCATTTCCGATTAATTTTGGTTTTTTGAGAAACTGACTAATCTTTTACAAAATCCATCGTTTTCGATTTTTTTTGGTTTTTTTTCGATCGAAGATTCTCACCACCCTAGGCTCTTCCTTTTTTGGCGGCAGACTTTGATCTCCGTGATTGTTTTTATCCCTGTCTAGTTTTTACATTTTGTGGGAAAGTATAGCGCTAACCATTTTTTGACAGTTTATCAACGATACATTTTTGAACATTTCACGACTTAAAAATCTGTTAATAATTTATTTTATAAGGTCCAATGAGAATGCAATTTCAAATATTTTATGGTTTATTTTTTAAAAATCGATTAACGATTCAGTTTTGATAATTAAGATGTAGCAAAATGTTTAAAAATAAATTATCTACAAATTGTGTTGTCGATCAAAATTTCTGTGTTAATTTATTGTTTAAAAGTTTTGTAATTTATATTTAGTGCTTATAAGCCACTCAGTTTTGAAATTTTTGAGAAATAATTTTCCAAACAATTTTTATCAACGATCCATCTCAATTTTTCTGAACAATGGTGATTACGGTATTTTGGATGGATCTAGCCCCCAGGAATTTTACAGATTTTTTGACAAGATTTTTATCTTCCATGATCAATCATCTTTGCGGTCATTCGGATCACTTTCCGCTAATCCGAAAATTGGACTTGATCCTCAGATAGAGATAACCGAGATAAGCCAAATCGTGTTCGCATTTTTTTCGCGCTTGTTGTTTCGTGTTTGAAATTTCTTGAGTATCGTTTTCGACATCGAAAATAATAGGTGAAATTTCCCTCTGAAACTCGGACAACTTTCGAGGTCAGTCTTGACACAAGTTTTTTCCTCAACTTTTTTGAAAATATTCTGTAAGATCAATATTTTTATAAAATCTCTACAAAATTTTTATTTTTTACCAGAACGTTTACTGTGAGATTAGTGATACTAGTATTTCTTTCTAACATTTTAAGTAGATGAGAAATAGAAATATTGATATTAACATTGACGAACTCTACTAGGCCCCAGTTAAAATTTCTGAAACCTCAAATTCTAAGAGCTATAAATCTAAAAATTCATTGTGAAACGATTTTGTAAAAAATTTTGTCGTCCTTTGTTAATTTAGTTTGAAATAAGCATTAAAAATCTCGAATTCTGAAGATTCGTGTTGGGAAAATTTCTTTAAAAAATTTTATTTGTAGTTTTTATGATAATGTGAATCGTCCTGTTCGTGTTTGACTCGAGAAATTCGACGATATTTCCCAGGCCACTCTCGGTTTCTATCTTTGATTTCAAAACGGCGTGAAAATTTCCCAAACTTTTTTAGCGAAAATTCTTCTCACCTAGTGTACCGATCATTTTTTTCCTTGAGGTCATTTCTCGTGTTTTCAATCCTTTTAATCTTTGAAATCGTTCTAAAGCTGATCCCGCAAAAAGTCGGCGAGTTTTTTGGCACGAGTCTTTTGATCATTTTCCTTTTCAAAAAAAGTGAGAATTCCCCTTTCAAAAAAAGTGGGAATATTCCTTTTCAATAAATGTGAGAAAAAGCTCTTCGAGAATCGTTCCGAATTCGACATTGAGGTTGTTTTTGTTCCAAAAGATATCACTCGGCTTTTGACTCACTTCTTCAGTCACCGTTTGTTGGGATCTACTTGATGTTTGGATACTGTCACTAGGTTCCAAAGAATAAATTGTTTTACTCTTGAGTCTCAATCGAGAAGTTTAGAAATTAGTTTCGAGATACTTTTCCGCAAATATTTCTGGTTTTTGTAATCGTAATTTTAGTGTTTTATTCAATCTGTTAGTGGTAGTTTTATACTTTTTTCTCGACTGGAAAGTTTAGAAATTCATGTCAGAACAATTTCCTTTAAAATCCCATCCCACATATTTTTGTTTTCTTTAATGGCATGTTCGGGTCGATCGGAGTTCAATCCATGGGGGTCCGCAGATTAACCGGTGCTTCCAGTGCGCGTTTGAGGCGGAGTCTCCGAATTTCCCCGTTTCAATAACGACTCCCAATTTGTTAAGAGATTTTTTAAGACTTCGATATTGACTCGTTACTTTTCATTTTTAACGATTACGTTTTGTATTTGATAATTGTTTTGTTAATGAATTCTTTCAGCCAATTTAAATGACGTCATCGATGAGGCTCAGGGGCGTCTTTTTATTTTTAATTTTTGGATTCTTTGAACTCTGTTATTCTAATGTAAGTTCTTTGAGATTCAACTTTAAAATTAATTGGCTTAAATTCCACGGCAAATCTCAAGACAAGAATCCGAAACTTCAAAATCTCGGAAATTGGTCTCGAAACAATTCCGTAGAAAAATGACTGTCGATGTTTAGTATAGTATGATCTTTCCTTTCAGGACCACAGTGCTACATTCGAGTTCAACATCACCTCCATCTACCGGCCAAGAAATTCCCCTGTTTCTTGTTCGGATTCCAAATGTCTAGTCAAAGTTTGTCTGAAGCAATATCAGTTATTTTTCATCGAAGACGAACCTTGTAAATTCGGATCTACAGTCCTCGATTTCCGCAACAAAACTTCTGGAAAATTCGACCTTTTAATTCCGGTAATTTTTCAAAAATAATTTTCAAATGCTTTTTAAGTCAAAGTATTATTTGAATATAGCACAGTTAAAAAAGTAACTTTATAAAATTCTAAAAAATTAAGAAAGGTAATTTCCAACTTTTAAGGAAATTTTAGAAAATTTTGTTTGAATTTTTTCGATTAAATTTGATTCCTCTTTGTTCCGAATTCCCTCACTCGTGCCTCGGAAAAAACAGTGGCGATTTTCTTCCAATTTTTTCGATCTCAGCAGGTGGCCGGGATCAAGGGGGACTTGAGACAAAAGAGGATTATCTAACATCGGAAGTTGACTTTTTGGCGAAAAGCGCGAAAAAGAAGTGCAAAACAGATTTGATGTAACATAATTAAGGGGGAGGAAAGCCTGGCAAAGATAACCAGGAATTAAATGATCTCTATACTTTTTAGAGTTTAGATTATATTGATCTTTTAAATAATATTAATTTTTCCAGGCGGATTTTACCCTCGTCATCGGCCTGTTCGGATCAGAATCTGGTGAGTTTTTCTTCTGAATTAAATACAAATACGACTTTTAAAAGCAGTCTGAAATCAGTATTTCTAAAAACTCATACCTAAACTATTTCGTAATAATCTTTATGATACTGTGATATTATCCCAGATAGCTATTGAAACCGAGAATAGCATTAATTTTTTTCGCTAAATATGCAAATTAGAACCCACACCCGGGTCGGGACGAAGGTGAGCAAATTTCGTTGAGAAAATTTCTTTTAAAAGCTTGCCGCTGCGCATATGGTCAGGGAATCTTTAGGTGAAGCGGAAAAAAGAAAATTACGCAAGTTGCTTTACTTTGATCGAGAATTATTTATTTTTAGTGTTTGTATGGATATTTTTCAAAATTTTATGATGGAACAACATAAGCCATAATTTGCATGAAAATTTTATAATAAAAATACGACTACGGCCGAACAGTTTTTAAAATATCATTTCTTTTTTTCGATTTGTTTGTATGGAAGAAGTTCAGATTTTATGGTAGAAAAAAACAGGGGCAATCATTGGGGATTGTAAAATTGATCATCGGAAGGAAAAGCGTGCCACTGATTTCTTCAATAAATCATAAATAAACAAATATAGCGATAACCCTGTTCTTCGTTTTTATCAAAGATGAACAGAGGTTGAGATCGAAGTATGAAACATTAGCTCTTGAATATCAGTTTTTTGAAAGAAATATTTCTTAGATGCCACATTTAGCAGTTTAAATTTCCATTTTTGATTTTAATAAAAAATATTTCTAATTTCAGAGGAAAAACCAATTTTTTCGGTTCCGATAACCGGGAAATTCGAGAAAAGCTCAGAATTGGTCAAGAAAGAAATCGTTTTCGAAAGTTCATTGAACAGAATCAAGATCCACCAAGCGAGTGTCGAAATCGACTTCAAGATCTCTTGTTCGGAGTTTCATTTCTCCAAAAACTGCAACGTCATTTGTATTCCGCCTTCTGACGGAAGATATACCTGCGGAAAAAATGGTGAAAAAATATGCAAGTCTGGTCTCGGAGGTCCGGATTGCGATGAACCTAGTGAAAAATGCAAATCCACCTGTCTCAATGGGGTCTGTGACTCCAAGGGAGTCTGCAGATGTTACGATGGATACAAAGGCGAGAAATGCGATCAGGTTCGTTTTCATCAAATTTAATTATAGAAAGTCAAGAAAATCAAAAATTAAAATGAACTTTTCAGTGTATTCCTCTCCCAGGGTGCCAGGGTACTTGCGAGAAACCATATGAATGCAATTGCCCTCCGGGATTCGGAGGCAAGAACTGCACTTACGGTAAGTGTCTTCATTCAAGTAATTGTTTTCCCCTCGGGACCTTACTTTAAATACTTCTTTCCCTTCGGGACCTCACTTGAAACGTTTTCAGACCTGACCGAATGCTTGAGGAAGAAGATGTGCAAAAACGGAGGAACTTGTGACCTGACTTTCGACGGTCATCAACGATGCATCTGTCCTCCTGGATTCGCTGGAAACCAATGCGAGAGAAGAATCCTCTCTTGCGAAGCCAATCCTTGCACTAACGGCGGAAAATGCGAAATGGTAAGTGAATAATAATATCAATGATGAAATAAACTCACTCTTGATCCACAACGAAGCAGTTTATATCTTCTAGTTGATTTTGGCACTAAATTTCATTTACGTTTTGGTAAAGTGGAATTACAGTATTTGAGAATTTAGGTGTGACATGTCTATTCAGTGATTTATCCTTAATATTAACTTCTATTTCTGATTACAGTTAAACTTTTTGTAATTTTCAAGATTTCACTTCAAAACAAATTTTAACTTTTTTATATTTATTGATATTTGGTTTTCAGCTCCCAGGAAATATCGACTACCACTGCAAATGTCCGAAAGGCTTCACTGGAAGATTCTGTCACATAAAAGCAGAAACTTGTCGAGACCGGCCTTGCATGAACGGCGGAATCTGCAAAAGTCCGACGGAATCCGGCTTTATCTGCGAATGTACCAATCAGTGGATGGGGACAAATTGCGATATTCCCATCACCCAATGCAGACCAGAAAGCTGTTTTGAAGGTCAGTTTTCTTTGATTTCTGGAATTTCATTAAAGATGGACCTCCCACGGTCAAATAAGTGTTAGTGAGCGATTTTAAATATGTCTTTAATAGGAAATTTGAAAAAATCGGACGAGACAGGTGTGGGATTCAAGCGGTTAAAATTGCTTTTTTCAAAGTGGGAATCTAGCAAAAACCAAAAATTCATCTCGAGACAATTTTGAAATAGTATGGTTAAATGAGATTGGTAATTGATAAATTTTCAGGAAGCAAATGCATCGACGACTTTTCCACCGACCTCGGATTCAGATGTGAACCTGTGTTCTGGATCAGGAAATCCCTCTCCTACAAGGATATCAGTTGCTCGGTTAGTTTCGACATTTTATGAGTAGTATGATCAATGGACGTATAAAATTACAGAACTACGAGTGCAAAAACGGAGGAATCTGCTCGGAATCTACCGGAAGTCCCAGATGTCAATGTCCTAAGGGCTTCGGAGGCGACCATTGTGAAGTCGAACTGGAGGACTACGACTGTACCGTACATGGTTGTAAATACGGTAGAATCTGCCAAAGAACCCCGGTCGGGAACAAATGCGATTGTCCAAGAGGTTTTTATGGAGAATACTGTCAACACGAGATGCCCATCGTCCACATGCACGACGGCTACGGTAGACTGAATTCTGGGATTTCTGTCACTGGATTTTGTCTCGGAGTTGTCTTTGTCTCCAGCCTCCTCGTTTTCTTTGCGATTTTCTGGATGCTTTGGAAATCCAAGTATCCAAAAAACAAAGAAATCCAGAGAACTTTGACGGTGATAAGCTGCCAGAATTCTTTCTCCCAGAATCCAGAAACCATGAATTTGAGAATCGAAAAGCCGAGTTGTGATTCCTGCTCCAGAATCCAAAACCGACCTTTTTGCCACAGTGCTCCCCCTTGTCCCTGCAACAACCCCCACATACCCTGTCCTCCTAATGCTTCTACAACGAAGAAAAGAACTTCTTTAGACGGTCAATATAACCCATGTGAGCCTTCTTCAAATTCTTGTACAACGAAGAAACAAGCATCAAATGTCCAATGTAGTCAATACAACGAATGTACTCAGTGCGAATCTTCTTCGGCTTCTCTCACGACGAAAAAACGGACATCGTCAGACAGCCAATGCAACCGACATAGTTCATACAAACAGAATGATCAACAAGATCAATACAACCAATATGAACCTCGTTATGTCGCCGATCCCACTTGGAGACCGAGGACTCCGAAAAATCTGATAGAAGCAGCGGAAAGAGCAGCGAGTAGACTCAATCTCCAAGCGTCTCCAGAATCCCCGAATTCCATTTACTCAGAAATCCCATCTCCTAGAATATAATTTTTATTTTAAAAATATGCATCAAATGTTCTCAAAAATAATCCGGGTTGCCAAATTATATTTTTCTTTATTGCTTTTTATTCAATAAATTCATACAAAAATTAATATCTCTACAAAAAACTCTACAATTGATATTAAACTTTTTTCTCCAACTTGTTACGTCACTTCAATTAATGAGAATCATGGCCAAAATTAAATTCACTTTGAGTACCGCTTTCCCAAGCCCCTGGGGTAGCGGTCACTTGGACACCAAGGTCTGAAATTCACCGCCCAATAAATCATGCGGCGGCGGATCAAAAGCGACCCCGCGTCCCGTTTACGTCGAACATGCAAAGCAGCACCTTCCAAGGGGCCTGAATAATGAGATCGTGTTTATTCGATAGTTACGCATATTGAACCAATTATATTACATCTTTTGCAAAAAACAAAACATCCAACTTAAGCATTGAAACGAACAAATCCCAGAGGAGAACTAGCGTAGCTCAATTGTCCATTCAACGCCTTGAGATCTGGCGGCTCGTCACTGGGGTAATATTTGGTATATACTTTCAAGTTATTAGAACCTCTTCTGGTGAGTTCATGAGCTAGATACGCTGGCGTCGGCTGAGAGGTGGCGGAATTCACAATCTGGTGTTCAAAACAAAGAGCGAATGTGATGTCGACGATCGTCTTCGAAGACAAGTTTGTAGGATTTTTCAAAATTTCGTAATCGGTGGCTTTACCAGTGCCCTAAATTCCGAAATACACACAGTTAAAAAATAATAGACATACCTTCAGTGGATAAGCACTTTGCATGTAGAACTCATCGGAAAAAGCACGGGCAGCGCCATCTCTGATCACACTTCCTGGAGCTAGATTCCTTCCATTCATGGTGTAAAAGCGACGGTTGTGATTCTTCGTCGCAACAACAAACAGAATTTGAGGGATAAAATTGGGATAATTCCTACGGAACCCATTCATAATACCTCGCAACTCGTTATTCAAAGCCATGGCAAATTGACCTTCGCGGAGTCCATCACGATAGACGATGATGAGCTCAGGGGCACAGGTCTTCGGACGCATCTGGATTCTCGTCTTCAATGCACGATATATAACTTCTGCAAGTTGGTCGGTGTCGACATTCTCTTCCAGAGGGTCCTGATAGAAGTAATCACCAATAAAGGCCTGAATCTGAGCACCAGCATTGAAAGAAACACCAACAACGGATGGAGCACGATATCCGTTGACGGAGAAAGTCGAATGGGCAACATCGTATCCAATAATGAAAACTTTGTCTTCATTGAACATCCGTGCAAAGCTAAACTAATTGATTTATTACTGTTTAGAAGTAAACTCACTCTTTATCAGCTGGAACAACTTCATAATTCAGTCCTCCCTTCTTGCAATTAGTCTTTGCAACAGGATTATAGAATCTCGTCAGTTTGTTCATCGTCTCTACTTGGATGTGTTGAGTCAAAAGGTTGAAATATCGCTCACAAAATTTGATAATATGATGAGATCTCGTCGAAGCTCTGTCCAAGAAGAAAACAAACTCACATTTCTGCGCCAACAAGGCACTGAACAGATTTCCCCACATGGTAGAATCCTCGGACACTGTTTCGAAGGGGACAATCTTCGCCTCAGGCCATCCTCTACCATGTCTGGCTAATTCACCACGGACTCTGTTGCAAAGATCTCTCGCTTGGTTAGCAGAAACGTCAGAACCATAAACAATATGCCAAACTGCCGGAGGAGTTGCCGAATCAACAAAACCTTCACCAACACGGAATCTGGTCTGAAAACGAACAATCACATAAATTCGTAGAAAAACTCAAACCCTTTCATCCGGACGGTTGACATTGTTCTTATATTTCACTGTCGGAGGAGTAGCCTTCGAGATTCCAACAATATTGCTGTTAGGATTAATAGATACACCGAACGCCTTGAAAAAAGACGGCTTCTCATTGATTACCGCCAAGGATTTCTGAGTCAGTGCCATCCTGTTTTGCGGTTCCATCGCATTCATCTGTAAATACAATTAAATCATCAACATTAAAATCACAAAACCAACTCTCAAAACGTAGTCGCTAGGATATACGATCTCAAGGTTTTCCTTGCAGACACATTTCGGAATGATATCAAGAACCTCGGGAGGAAAGTAAAGAGCTGTGTCATTTCTACGAACAACGACAGCTGGGTAGTCAAGAGCTTTGAGCACAATTCCATATTGCTTCTTGTAGTATTGAACGACAGAAATCTCCTTTTTATCTTCGTCAATGAAGCTAGAAGAAAAGGTTATATATAAAGTGATTGACAGCAACTCACTAGAGATCCTTCAATGGAACAGAAGACAGCTCGCGAAGAATGATTACTTTGCTTCTGTTCATATGGTAAATAAGACCAACACTCAAATAAACATTGTGGAACATTTGTACAGATTCATCGGAAAGACCCTTCACGCTGAAAAACTCCATCATCGAGTCACTCAAAGATTGCCCGGTGTAGAAGGGACTGATGACTGGATCAACAACAAGCTTCATGATGATTCTTCCTCTGTCCGTGACGAGACGACATTGCTTCTTGATTCCTTGGTAGAAGGATATTCCGAGATTCGTTTCTACGCATTCGCTCTTGAAGAAAACTTGACCGGTACGCAAGATGCCGTTGTTGTCGTCCACGATCGGTTGATTCGTCAAGAGTTCGAAGAAGGAACGCAATTCACGGTCTTCCCGACCGATGGAATCATTGGGTTCTTCGAAGAAACAAGGATCATTCAAATCGAGAATGATCGGCTTCGAGAAATTGATATGCATTGTGAAGGACGAATGCGGACAGGATTCCCGGAGTTCTTGACGCCATTGTTCTCTCGGATAGATGAAATCCTCGACTTCGCATTGGATATATCTGGAAGCATACAGAATGCTCTTGCAATCGTAGATAAAAGACGGTTCTTCGCCGGGATTAGAACTGAATCCCTTGGTCTGATAGAGGACCTCACTGAGGAAGTCGTAGCAGAAGGACTGCTTCAACAAGTTCTCCGACCTGGAAATTTAATCGTGAAATAAAAACATACTCATTTTAAGCTGAAATAAGGTGAACCGACCTCTCCTTTCTGGCGGTTTCCTCACCACCGGTCAACGAGTGTGAAATTCCCGCCCTGTTCGTAATGGAGATGTCGATGTGATAACGGAAAACCTTTGCGGAAGCATCTATTTCGATATTGAACAGATTCGACAAACCCTTTTCCTCCATGAGGTCTTGTGGGATCGAAATATTGCTCCGGTAACCGAGGAATCAAAATAAAATGCAAAAATAAAGTGCAAAAATGCAAAGAACGAATCGCAAGAAAACGGCGGGAATTGACTGTACTTTTCGGATAATTCTGCTCATATGGTAAAATCAGAAAATCGCGGTGAAAGTGCTCAAATTGACGCTATTTTTGAAGTATCCAAAGTGACTCCTATTTTTCGAATGTATTCTGATCTAAAACAGTTTTTTCTAATTAAAAAAATACCTATATGGCTGTGAAACGTCACTTTTAATGGAAAATCAGTTTTCGATTCTACTCTTTATTTGTCCAAAGTACGTTGTTCTGTATTGTCTGGTTTTTTCTGCTGTCGTTGAAGATTAATAAAATGATTCACCTTTAATATTTTTAAATGCTTTGTTACTCTGTCAAGATTGGTTAAAATTTTATTTGTTTAATACATTACTGTTAAATAATACTCAACTACTTTTTCTTCTTCGATTCTTGGAATCTCTCTTTGAACTTGGAGTTCAGAATAGGAGTTGATTTTTGATTTTCTTCCAAAAGGACCTCTTTCGATCCCTTTTCTATTTTCATCACAATCTGTGGTTGATGTTTCAATTTTCTTTTATCTTTCAATTTCTTCACGAAGCTACCATATTTCATTATCAATGCAGAAAAAATTTGGTGAATCGCCCCGAAAGCGATCTCTGTTCTCCACTTGTAAGCGAAATTCAGATCAACTAGATTTATCCTTTTAATCTCCTTTATCCACGTTATTTCACCTTCTTCACTTTTGATGCCATGAATAATGTTTTCTATAGATGCGAATTTACTTTGAAGCCACCATTCCAGTGTTGAGAATCCCTTGCTCAATATACCTGATTTCACCTCAATATAATTCCCGTCTCGATCCAGCCCGTCTATCGAAGCAGTGGCAAAGACGTTTATTGTTTGCTCTTGCTTTTTAATTTTCTTATCTTCCGTATTGGTGTGCAATTTTACCGAGGTAGCAACGTACATTTTCTCGTATGTCGAAATTACATCTTTTTCATCCAGTAACTGGAATAATTAATTGTTATAGAATTATGAAGTTACAAAGTTATAAAGTTACAGAATATACATATAAATATACCTCTTCTGGAGTAGCAAAAATTAATTTCTCGAATATATACCCGAAATATTCGCTATCACAGATATTTTCCTTGCTTTCTGCTTTCCCGAGTTCTTTCAGAAACAAAATACCGTTATATTCCTCGATCGCAAATATCCAATTTTTACAGGAATACGGCGAGAGGGCCAGAAGCTTCAAAGTTCTTCTGCTGCAGACTATCTGAGCTCCATGGAGAATCTATAATTTCCAATTAGATTTTATTTAGAAAACTTCGAGGTGAAAGTTGAATTAAAAATTGATATTAAACCTTATCCAAATCAGTGGTTTTCATTTCTTCTGATTTCTTCATAATATAATCTTGGATATGATCCAGACCTTGATCCAATGGTCGGATGTCGGGTTTGTGCTTTTCGTACTTTGATTTCAATTCTGTCAAATTATAATCAACATCGACTTCTCCGGTTTTTTTGAGCTTCATCGATAAATCGTCACGTAGTCGTTTGTGATACCTTCTTCCGACAGTGATGTCGTCGTTTTCATGCAAATAATAGTCATCGACAGGAGCCACTATGACGTTTGATTGTCGATCTCCGGAAACCGTACATATTCTCTCATTTTCCAAAGATCCTTGATTTTTAGAATTATTAATTTTCTCTCTTCGGCCTTTAGAACCTTCAACACATCTTCCATTATTCATTATTCGAGTCTTCAAAATGGACAGTTAAATTAGAAGACGTAGTGATTAGAAACAGACATTTAATGAACGATAAATGTGACACGAGACTCCTTAAATCTATAGTCTGATAGTTTCTTATCTATCTCTTGTCAATTTTTAAGATATATTGTAAAGTGATTTTTATTTTCATGTTTTAAAGCCCCAAAACAGCAGTTTTTACTACCATTGATAATAATTGTAATGAACATTCGATTTCAAAGAAATAAACTAGATTTAGAAGCATCGTTTAATTTTCAATTTCGAGAATAAAATCATTTTTTGAAAATAATTCTTCGAACTCAGATTCCAAAGCGAATTCGCATTCTTCGTTCTCCTGGAAGAATATTTTTAAAATTTATGTTGACGATTATCCTAATGTGTGATTAATTCCTCACTTTCTCTTTATTCCAGTGCCTTGACGTTCAAAGCAAGATACAGCCCTAATAAGGCATTGGTATTCCTTGTCCCTATCGCGTATACAGTAAATCAACAGACATTAGTTTAATTACGTTTAGTATGAGTATTATTATCATTGTTCTTTTCTGACCTCATTACTGTATTTCTCTCCTCGTTTTCACGAATAAGCAATAATATTACTGTAAACAATTTCTCATAGATTTTAAGGTAATTTTGATATAGAAACATCCAATTTCAATGTACAGAACTAGTTTTGAATACCTAAGACTTTTAATTGAAACTTTCTCGATATTAGATATGTTATTTTCTATAAAAAAATAAAGATTTCTTCATTTAATCCGTTATTCTCTCAAATGAATTCTCAGTGAACTAATCGACTTTTTCGCTGGAGATGGATTCAGAACTTGAATTTATCTGGAAATTCCTTTTTCCTCACTTGCTAAAATACTGATGTTTGATTACTTCGAAAATACAGCAGTTAATAATTATGTGCAATCAAAGATACCTTCTATGACAAGGTTCAATTCCTTTGACCAATCACAAGTTGTAAAATTACAAACTAAATAACATGAATTTATTATTTGTTCC
>VOSG01000458.1:0-29357 GCA_009761265.1 Halicephalobus sp. NKZ332 | reverse complement strand
TTAAATAACTCACTGGTATCAGGACAACAATAGGCTTCTCCGGTGCTCATCAGACTGCAGATGAATTCCGGATTCGAACATGGCTGATCTCCGTGGATATCACAGGTCTCGGGAAGTCCGAAGGGAGTCATCAGAGGGTCTCCATGAGGACACAGTTGTCTCAAGGAGGGGATATGGATAGGATCCGGGGAGTTATGGTTGAACTCGACTGTTTGGGTTCCGTGCTTCGCCATTCTGGAGTTGAAGGGTGATCTGCCAGAACTCTTGGGGAATCCGTAATTAGGAGTCGTGCGAAGAGGCTTGAAAATTGTACGAGGAGGAAGTTGGGATACTGTTTCGGGGAAGTGATGAGATGCCGTGTCAGGGAAATTATGAGATACTGTATCGGGGAAGGAGTTGAATCTCGCACCCGAGGTCATCTGAGTCCCAGGATGTCTGAGACAACAGACAGAGTTTTCGATGGTCGTCCCGGCGTGGCAGTAATATCCGTTGGGACAATCCATGAAGTTTTGCGGATTGCAGAATTTCACGGAGCTTGTGGAATGGTCTACCAAAGCTTCTCCGACGAAACAGGGATTAACGAATTCGGGACATCTTTGAGCACAGTCTTCTTTCGTCAAAAAGTTGTTTTCGTTTCCTCTTGTCCCACCGTATTGGAAGGGTTTGCAGGATCTTGATTTCATATCGAAGTACCATCTAGTGTAAGGTCCGGTTTTTTCAACAACTCCTTGACTTCGGGGTAGTCTGCAGGGGTCGAAACTCGCTCCTGGGCAGCAAGCGGAAGAATCTGGGGTACCTCCTATGTGACACCAGTATCCAGACGGACAGCTCTGGGGATTCTGAGCACTGCATCTTGTGACGGCGACGAGAGGGTTCTCCTGGGTACCCGGACAAGGGGACTTGAACACCGGACATTTATTTTCACACTCCTTGATGCTCCTGAAGCTGTTCTGGCTCCCCAAGTACCCTGTGTAGGTGAACTGGAGACACTGTCTCGTGTGCTGGTTGAAGTAGAATCTAGACAGCTTGTGGGGGCCGGATCCTACACTCATGCCCGAGAGACAAGGATCGGAATCTGCGTTCGGACAACAAACTGTGGACTCTAAATTCGCTCCGATGTGACACCAGTAGGAGGTCGGACAAGTCTGTCTTTCCGAGGAACAGAAGAGAATTCCTCCTCCAGGGGCCTGGGCAGGATCTCCTGAGGGGCAAGGGTTCCTAGAATTGTATGTTTGATATCGAATTGACCAAATTTAAGTTTTAAAAATTTCGATAATTATTAATTCAGAAACTTACTGGAATTCGGGGCACTTCATCTGACATTGAGAAAGTGTTTCGAAATTGTTGACATTACCGTACTTCCCGGCGTAGGTGAATTTGGTGCACCGTCTTAAATTGGAATCGAAATAGTACCTCGTGAGCTTTTCTTCCCCATCTCCGGGAGCGAAGGGCAGGGAACAGGGATCGGAGTCCCCGGGACAGCAGATGGATTCCGTCACATCTGCCCCCACGTGGCACCAGTACCCCGAAGGACAGACATTAGGAGAGCTTGAGGAGCACGTGACGTACATCCCATTAGCCCCCGTTGCAGGTTCTCCCAGGAGACAAGGATTCTGGAGGGTCTCACAGGCAGCCTCGCAGGAAGCTTTGCTCAAAAAGTTGTTTTGGTTTCCGTTTCTCCCCGAGTAAATGAAGGGAAGACACTGTTTCGTCAGAGGGTTGAAGTAGTACCTCGGCAGAGAGGCTCCCCCGGTACCGAGGATCAAGGATTGTTCGCATATGTTCAAAGAAGCCTCTGAACAGCAAATTGTTGTTTCCTCGTCGGCCCCTATGTGACACCAGTGTCCTGGGGAACAAGTGCTGTTGTCCGCCGCGCTGCAGGGTATGTGGGCGAGACTTTCGTCCATCTCCGGAACCCCTGCGCCACAAGGAGACACGAAGACTGGACATCTCGATTCACATGCTGCTTTCGTTATGAAATTGTTTTCGTTTCCTGCCTTTCCTGAGTACTTGAATTGCAAACAGGTCCTCGTCAGTTGGTTGTAGTGGTACCTTGTCAAGCTGTGCTCTCCAGTACCTGATATTTTTGACTGGTCACAAGGATCAGCAGCTCCGGGACAACAGACGGAGGTCTCCAGGGTGGCTCCTATGTGACACCAGTAAGTGGCAGGGCAGATGGTGGGGTCCGTGGCTCCACAGTGAGTTATCTGACCAGACAATCCAATGTGAGGCTGACCTACTTGACAGGGACTCCTAAAAGGAAATGATATTAAAATTTTCAATTCATTTGGATGAAATAAGAAAAAATATCAACTTTCTTTCCAATAGGAAGGATTCCTATGAATTTCAAGAAACTTACTCGTATTCAGGACAAACCGAAAGACACTGCTGTCTCGAGATGAAGTTGTTCTGATTACCGGATCTCCCGGAGTAAACGAAATTGACACAGACTTTACTTTCGGTATTGAAGTACCATCGGTTCAGAACTGAAGTCCCTTTTCCTCGACTCATGGGGAGTTTACAGGCGAGACTTTTGGAGCCGGGACAACAGAGGGTAGTTGCTTGGGTACCTCCTATGTGACACCAGTACCCTTGGGGACAGACATCGGGCTCGGCAGTGGAACAAAGAACAGGCTCCCCATATGGATCTAGAGCCGGGAATCCGGAAGAACAAGGATTATCCAGGACGGGACAAGAAATCTCGCAATCGACTTTGTTGATGAAGTTGTTTTCATTTCCGCCTTTCCCGGAGTAGAAGAACTGCTCGCAATTCCTCATCTTTGAGTTGTAGTAGTACCTAGGGAGCTGGGCGGATCCCATCCCCAAAATGACTCCAGGAGTACAGGGGTCCTTGGATAACCTAGGACAACACACCGTCGTCCTACGGGAGTCCCCGATGTGGCAGAAGTAGTTCTTCGGGCAATTCTGGTTCGTCGCAGAACAGGTGGCGACATTTCCGTCGACAGGATTTGTTGGAGGTTTTCCTTTCGGACAAGGGTTTTCATATTCTAAAAAATTTCATCAACACAGAATCCCAATATGAAAAACAATATAAAATTGATATGTGAGACATTCTAAAAATCTCATATAGAAAACAACAAGGCAAACTCACCGGGACAAGTTTGTCTGCATTCTTGGATGTTCCTGAAGTTGTTCCCGTTCCCGCCGATCCCCAGATAAGTGAATCCTTTGCAAGTGGAAGTCGAAGTGTCGAAATAGTATCGATGAAGGATCATGGAACCTCTCCCAGGATCCATCGAAAGAAGACACGGATTCACGGAACTTGCTGGACAACAAACATTCGAATCCGGAGATCCCCCGAAGTGGCAATAGGAATCGCTCGGACAATCCGTTTGGGAGTTGCACTTTTGGAGTTGAGAAGGATTCAAAATAAGAAGCGAATTTCCACAAGGATTAACGGTACTTTCGCAAGTTTTTATGCAATCCGTTTTCGTCAAGAAGTTATTCTGTGAGGTCCCGGATCCAGAGTAGAGGAAATTCACGCAAGATTTTTTGGATTTCGAGTAACCCCAGCGATGTAGGGTCAGAGGTCCGGAGCCCGGGGTGATGGGCATGCTACAGGGCGAGGCGGGTTTTCTAGAGTGGGATATGTGTGCCCCAACCAGAGGAGATCCCTGAGGAAACTCACCCCCTGAAGATATCTCCTGGGGAATGTTTTCGACTGGAGACACCTCTTGGGGAAGATTGTCTAGAGGTATTCCCTGAGGGGCGAATTTGTGGAAGGTGATGTTTCTGGAGGAATCAGGAGTCGTTCCGTTGAAGAGCGGACAACAGATGGCGCCAGAAGAAGCTTCAGAGATCTGGCAATAGTAGTGGGGAGGACACGAAGGTCGGTCCGGACTGCATTTTTGAGATCCATCGAGGTTTTCGAAGCCGTAAGGAGAGCCGAAGGGGCAGATGTTGATTGCGGAACATGTTTGGCGACAGGATTCGAAGGTCAAAAAGTTGTTTTCGTTGCCCTTCAAGTTCAAATTGTTAAAGAAGCTAATTTTCAATTTTCAAACAAGAAGAAAATTACAAAATCCCCGAACTTTCTGAGATCAGAGCAATGTGAATACAAAATTTCATTATTTCCGGTCTCGACTGGATAACTCTGAAGTTTCGTATCCAGACAATTTCCGGGATTTCGTGGTTTTTGATCTTTTGCAATAATGTAGTTAGAGAAACTGACCTGGAATCCGTTGAACATGAAGCCTTTGCATTGACGGGTTTCGGAGTCGTAGAACCATCTTCTGAGCTTCGAGGTACCTACCCCGGGGGTCCTTTGCTGGAGACAGGGACTTCCGCCGAATTTCGGACAGCAGATGCTTTGTTGCAGATTTTCCCCGACTTGGCAGAAGGAATTTTCGGGGCATATCTGGCTCCAGAATCCAGGAATCGGGTGTGTTTCCGTGGGTCGGCAGCTCTTGATGTAGACGTCACTTGTAGAGGAGAAAATACAAGGAGAAATGGGGAGCGAATTTTTTTGGTTAGATTTTACTAATCCACTTTGGGTCAATTCGTAGACGTTCTGGAGAGCTGTTTTTATGGCTTCCTCCGGAGTGAGCTTTATCGTGTTCGCATATATGGAGTTGTAAGGTCGGGAATCTACTATATTTCCTGGAGTCGTCGCCGCTATGTGTTTTCCGAAGCGGAATCCGAAAGCTTCTGGTGATTTCGAAAACGTGTAGACTTCAGGAGTCTGGGTCTCGGGTTCTTCGTCTGAAATAATAACCAGATTACGAAATAATATTATGGATGGCTGAATTTATATATGAAACTGTAAACTTGTATATGAATTCTTACTTTTATCTTCAACCAAGCTGATCAGGGTTGGGTACGTGCCCGGAGTCGTTGTCGGGAGGTACCCAGGCTGAGTCATACTTCCAAAAGTCGAGATTGTCCCTAAAAATTCCGAATTTCCAACTTCTTCCGAACCTTGCTCATCAGGGGAAATCGTCAATGGAAATACGGGGAGATTCGGAATAGTGGATGTAGGAATAGAAAACGGATCATTTTTTTCAATGTTTTCTTCGTTAATTTCCGCCATTTTTTCAAACATCTCCGAAATTCTTTCTGCTTCTGATTGTACAATAACGGGAGAGGTTTTTGGGATCGAAGCGGAGGTTGTCGTGGACATGATGTCAGGGATAGCGAAGGGGTCGGAGTCCACGGTATACTTGTTCATGTTAAAGATGTCTGAAGGGAATTAAGTGGGTTAAAGATATTAAAAATTAATTTAAAATTATCAAAATTAAGTACTTTGGACCATATCGGGAGTCATGGATAAAGGGTTTCTGGGCAGAAAAGGTAACGTGGGCAAAGCAGTTGTTGATGGAGAGTTCGACAGAGGGGCTGATGTAGTTGTCGATGAAGTCTGTGGTGAGGTCCTTGGTGAAGTCGTCGACGAAGAAGTTGTTGAAGATTGTTTTCGAGAATGATGATTAGCTGCAAAATTAGAGGGAGGGAATATTATCTGTTAATATTCAGAGGAATGATAGAAGCTTTTTTCGGATTTTTTGATAAAATTAAGAAATTATAGTTGTAAAATTTTCTAGAATTTACTTGATCCTTTTAAAATCACCTCGAATCATGGGAATACAAAATAATATGTTTTTGGTCTTAATTAGGAAATTCTAAAACTTCTTTTCAAGATGATTTTTAGAACTTCGTGATAAATATATTTTTATTAATATGGTCGTTGAAAAATAAACTCACAGATACCCTTGATGCAGACAGCTTCACAGGTATTTCTGGTGACGAATCTGTTGAAGTTCCCCCCGGAGCCCCTGTAGGTGAACTTCCTGCAGGACTTCGTCTGAGCGTTGTAGTAGTACCTCGGAATGGAGTACTCTCCCAGACCCACCTCCATGGGGTACAAACAAGAGCTCAATTCTTGGGGTCCACCTCCACAGGCTTCTAGACAAATCTTCTCGTTTTCGAAGTTATTGGCGTTACTGTAGAACCCAAAGAAGTTGAACTGCACACATCTCTCTGCGGCAAGATCGAAGTACCACCGGATACTGGGGCGCTGGATGGGGGAGGACTTCTTTCCCTTGTCCGGAGACAGGTTACAAGGGTTCTCTGATTTCTCGACAATTTGCACCCCCTGTGGTCCAGATCCAGGTTGAGGTGGGGGTTGGGATAAAGGTGGAGTCTGGGTTCCTGATCGGAGTCCAGATTGTGTGGTCGTCACCAGGGGCTCTGGGTTGACTTTTTTCTGTTCTACAATAACCTTGCTTACGGTCTCCAGATTAGAGGGTCTGGGGGTTCCGGAGCACTTTTTCTCACAGTCTTGTCTCGAAACGAAGTTGTTCTGATTCCCTCCGAAACTAGTGTAGATCATGTCCCTACAGTATCCCGCTCTCCAGTCGTACCAGAATCTCGTGATTTTTTCCGTCCCAAATCCACTATTCGGGGGCAGGTGACAAAGGTTCGGGACTGAAATGAATTAAAATTAATAGAAAATAAGGTAATTGAAAAATTTTAAGATTAATTAATTAAAGAACAAACTTTTTCTGTTTGTGGGACAGCAATAATTGGTTTCCATCGAAGTTCCGACATGGCACCAGAAGTTCGAGGGACATTTGTCATCGGGTTTCCGACCCTCTGGATCACATCTTTTTGGCTGGTCGTCTTCTCGGAGAAGTGGGATTCCTTCCGAACAAAGAAGAGAGAAGTCTAGAAAAGAATTAAATGAACTCAAATTGAATACTGATAAAGATAGAGGACTATTTTGATATTAGACAATCAATAACCAAACTCTAAGAAGACCTTCGAAATAAATTTTAATCAAGTAATAACTTTTAAAGAGTTAATATGAATCTGTCTTAAATAATATCTAACCTATTCTCTGACTCAACCTCAAGGGAACGGTTTCATTCAGCCCTTCGTTCAGCCTCGGTAATTCGGGAACAGCCATCAACGTCGACTTTTTCTTCGTATTCCGACTTTTGACAGACTTTTTGGATACTGTATTTACTGTACCATCTACAGCATCTTTGGACACCGTAGTTGCCGTACGATCTACACGATCTTTAGATAATTTGGCTGCCGTACCACTCACAGCATCTTTGGATACTGTATTTATAGTACGATCTGCAGACTCCTTGGGTATTGTAGTTACAGTACTACTTACAGCATCTTTAGATACTGTATTTATAGTATTATCTATGGAATCTGTATCTGCTACAGCGTCGGTGGCATCAGTAAAGATCTCCTTCAGTGTCGATAGAGAGCTGATGTTCCCGGTGTAAAACTTTACTCCAGAAGAATAGTCAATAAATAGAAATAAAAATAAAAGTGGAATTTTCCATCGAAATTTCGACATGGAAAAAAGTTTCATAGAAATTTAGGAACTTAAATTGTTGAAGGAATATGAAGAAGGTTAAAAAGTTTAATAAATCTTAGTTTTTTGAAGAAATTTAGAAATAAAATACAATATTTAAATAAGATTCGATTTTTTGAATAATTAGCAATAAAATTTAATAATTAAAATAATTAATCGTTTTAAAGTATAGAATAATTTTAATAACTCAAAAAATGGAATTTTCGCAAAGTATACTATCGGACCCGGTTCCGGCCGATTTTCTGAGTTCTCGATCTTCGAAGGATTATCGGACTACTCTAGGACGTGAAAATGTCAAAGCCAAAACCGAAAATTCTCAACGGTCAAGACGGACCTGTTTGACAACCTCCGAGGACGATTAGGGGTATCGGTTTGACACTCCCGATGCCGATTGACAGGCGGAAGGAACTTCTCAAAAACAAAGAATAAAGAAACTTACGAATTTCGCTTTTCGACGTCACGAGGAATCTGTGATCGGACTCTTCCGCGGACTCCGAAGTCGGAGTATCTGGGGGGATCACGATAACATGATAAATATGTGCCAGATTCAGGAGTTCGAATTCTGTATAGTCATTCTGGAAAATTTCAGTTTTTAATTCTCAAAAAATATTAAATTTTTAAAGTCTTAAACGATAACAAATGAAATCTAACTAAAATAATTCCTAAAATAAACTGTGCATCATCTTGAACATGTATTCAGAATCTATTTTTGAATTGAAGAAATCAGAAAATATAAATTACGTAGATCGATGGCTAGAGAAACGTAGTATTCCGTATATTGAAAGAAAATGAGGAAATGAGCACTCTATCTTCATACTTTCCACCATACTTTTTTCCTACTCAATACATTTAGATGGTTTTTGTAAAATGGCAAACTTCGAGCAGATCAAATTTCAAGACCAACTTTAGGAAAATATTTTAAACAAAGTAAATTTTAAATAATTATAAATGAAATTAATTGTAAAGAAACTACTGTAAATATTAGATCTGTGCATTGAAATTTTAAGATTTTTAAACTTTCGGGTTTTTAAAAATCCCTTTACTTTAGTTCAAACTCTTCAATCAAGGCATATTTCATCACCATCAATTCTTGTCATCTACATAACAAATCCATGATCCATTGCGATAAAATTCCGAATATTTTGACGAAGTGTGAGATTTGTTCATGAGCTCATAATTTTCGACAAGGAATTTTTGAACTGATTTGTCACAGTAGGAATAGAGACAATACTTTCCCCTATCCAGTGGTATATTTTTCATGTCTTCGCTCGCATTCCGTTCCAAAAGAAACTCGTGAAGAATGAGTAGGCAAACTTGTTCATGGGAAAGCCCCATATTTATCTAACGAAAAGTTAGTTTCGATTATTAATGTTATTGTAGGGTTGCCGTAACATTCTTCCTTTTATAACTTTCAGACGGAAAGTTTTCGAAATTCCTGGGAAAATCCCGGGGAATTCAAAAAATTTTTAAATTTCAATGCACAGACCTAATAGGATATTAAAAGATAATTATAAATAAATTTTCTTCTCGAAACCCACCATAGGAATGAAGAGGTCCATCTTCTTTTTTTCATCGGGTTCCTTCCTGATTCCATTTCCGAATTTTTGTTGCTGTTTCGCGACGAGTCTGATAGTATCCTCGATGTTGAACAATTGACAGATCCCATTTTTGTCCAAAAATAAAAATAAAACTAAAATTAGAGAATTCATCGACGAAAATTGCCTTCGGGCTTTTGAAAATTGCCTTAGGGCTTTCGAAAATCGAAGAGTTTATTGATGATACTTGAGGCCCGTCTTCCTTTTTCCGATCGAGATTAATCCTCTTCGCAGTTTTGAGAATCAGTTACGTAATTAATCCAGGTTTTTTGTTTATTTTATTTCTCGTAATTCGAAACTATTTTTATTATGAAATCGAAAATGCTTTTTATTATGGAAAGTTAAAAGTTATTTTTTTAAATCCAAATTTATTTATAAAAATAGAAGATTCTTCTGAAAGAAGAAAATGGAAACGGATCCAGGTCAACTTTCTTTTTTGGATTTAAATTTGATAGATTTTCGATTTTCATTTTCACTGAATTTTCGATGGATTCTTTATTGGTTAAGATTTTATTTGTGAATTTCTTAATTTTGTCGAATAATTTTGTAACCTGCGATCCGATGAGACTGTGGAACGCCAAATGGGCAGAGAAATTCGCCCCGAAGAGCTACGACAGGGATAGCAATCTTCGAGCGAGTCCCAATACTGGTGAATTTTTGAAATTATGTTTTCATAAAAATAAGAAACCTTTAAAATTATGTTTCAAACTTTATTTTTAGACAAATTCCAATCGGATTTCGATGCTATCAACTACTCACCCCAGGGCATGGAGGACCTCAAGGATCTCGGGGATCTCGTGGGGGCTGCGGATCCAGAAACCCTGAGTTTGATCAGACCTTATTATTCCATGGTCGACATGACCGCTAACGGCAACAAGCAAGGATTTGGATCTTATATCCATGTTTTGCCAGATGAGGAAATGGGAGACAAACCGATCTACAGTGTCGGGGGATCCCTGAGTGGAGGCATAGAACCCTCCGGAATGAAACACGGATACGCCGGAAGACTCTTTGGAAAGTAATTTTGTTGTAAATATTTTAATAAATAATAAATTTTCTCTTTATTTCTGAGTGTAGTTTATGTAATATGAAATTGGGCCTCACAATGAAAATTTCTGGAAACTAAAGTAATTTACTTTGCATTTGGGAACTAATATGGTTTATTTCAAAAGTAAATTTACTATTTGAGTGACATAATTTTCTACAAAAAAATCCCTGAAAATCAACAAGCGCTTTAGCTTCCAAAAATCGTTGGAATTCCAAATCCAGCCAAACTGATGAGTAATTAATTCGTCATTTGTTTCCTATTTATTCTTTGTCTGTGTTCAACGAGGCGTATTGTTGTTAAACGCGTCTATCCATGAAGGACTAGTGTTTTTATCTATTTCTGAGGAAAACTGTATGTTTATTTCTGAGTTCATATTGTTATTGTTCAGTTGATCTTTCATTGTTGATGTATTTTCGAACTCATGTGAGATAAATATAGACCAACTTCAAAGTTCATAATAATATCTTTAAACTGGTCCTTTTTCGTTGATATATTGTTCAATTTGTATCAAAAATTATAGATCATCCTTAAAATTTATACCAATTAGTATATTTAAACTGTTTCTTTGTCATTGATACACTTTGCAGCTTGTATTCAAGCTTAGATTTTGTTGACACCCAGCAGGTAAAACGGAAAGCTTTTTGCTCTGCAAATAAGAAGATAGGTAAACAAAACATCAACTGCATCAAAATGAAATAATTTTCCCGAGAAATCCGTTTCATTCGTGTTACATCCCAAAAATATTACAATGTTTTACAACAAAGTGAATTTAAAAATAACATTTTTTTAAAAATGTTCTTCACTTTCTATAGGAATTTTCGATAACAGTAAATCTAATTTTGTAATCTATGATCAATGGAGTTCGAGATTGTTGTTTTTAATCACAAGAAGAAGAAAGATATTTCATAAGAATGTATTTCATATGAAAATTTATCTTATATAGAAATATTTCTCACATAAAAATGTGTTTAACTTTATCTCATTTGAAAATATACCTCATAGAAATCAATAATATTATCAGTTTATTTTCCTCTCTTACTAGGTGAGTCTTGTATTCAAATTCATCACTATTATTTTTAGTTTTTTCCTTGGATTTCTCGATTATCGAAGTTTTTCAAAATTAAATTAAAACTTTTGGAACGAAAATCCGAGATTCTGGAAGTTCTCGGAAAACCCCAAACGTTTGTCTCAAGATGATTTCGTAATAAACATGCTCTCTGATTTTTGAAGCTTTAGTTGACGTTGATTCGCTTTTCGTAAAAAAATACAACCTGATTTTGATTTACTTTTTGCTAAGAATCCAGAGTTGGCATTTATTCACATTTCGCCAGGAATTTCTAATCTTTTCAGCTAAAGCCTTCCGGAATTAAGCTAAAAATTCTGGAACGAAAATCTGATACCAAAAGTTTTGAGGATTCCAAACATTCCAAAGATCCATATTGAGACAATCTGATTTAATCCTAAATCTAAAATTTAATTCTAAAATTTAAGTTGATTTAAATTTTAAATTTTTTGTGCTGGTACGAGTGGATGACTTGATCTCTAATTGTTCAACACGATCTTTCAATTGATTTGTGACCAACTTTCTTTTCATCTGGAATTTTTTTCCATGAGTCATCGGTGGAAGAGCCGCGGAACAGGGGCTTCCTCGTGATGTTGTCCGGAGTTTGTCCCCAGATCAGAAACAGAGGCAAAACAAGGCCAAGTTTTTCAGAAAAAAAATCTCTCGTTGAGGCCCGTTTTTCCTCTTTGTCAACAAAATCAGTCCGGCAACCGCGCAGAAGGCGGTTCCAGGACCTCGATTCTGCTTCTTCCTCAAACAACAAAACATTGACTCTCGAATTTTCTCGTCTTTTCCCTGAATTTCCTCGATGGATTACGTTTTTTACTTTTTTGGGGGCAAAAAAAACACCGAAACTGTCTCAAGATTTTCCGACATTTAAAAAAATAACATTTGTTTTATTTTAAGTTTAAAATTAATATTTTCGATTTTTAAATTCCATTTCAACTTTAACGACTTTATTTTTTTTAGATTACAAGGATTTATTTTGTGTTTTCCTTGTTTTTCATCTTATTTAAATATTAAAACTAAAACTTCAATTAAAATTTCAGAAAATGGCTGTTCTCGGGATGTCGGCTCACGATCTGTGTCGAATGATCATGTTGGTTCTCGGTCTGATTATGGTATTTTTGAATTTCGTCCTTTCTGCTGCTGCTTTGGCGAAGATCAATTCCACCAAAGGAACCTTGAAGGATCATATTCCATCCGGATAATTTTTTTCTGAATAACAATTTAAAGAATTTTTATTTAGAAATTTCTATATCCTTTGACATTCCGTTTTTGTATAAAAAAAGACGGATTTACAGTTGAAATCTTAACGGTTAAATACCGTAATGACTATTTTTGTTATTTTTGATGATATTGATTTTGTTTTTATTATTTAATATTTTCCAAAAGCTTTCAGAATCTTTCGAGATTTAGGGAAGGCTTCTGAAAACTATTTCCGAGATATTTTACTAGAATTCGTATTCGTTATTTCCACAATATTGATTTTTATCAAAATTCCAGAAAATTTCCTAATAATGCCAGCAAAACCGTATAATGAATGGGGACCTCTGGACTATGCTCAGTACGGGCTGGAGGTCTTTGCCTTCATCCTGATTTTCATCACCTTCTGTGTCCTCTGTGGTTCCGTCCATTCTTCTCAGCAAGTCAAATCGTGTGTTAATGGTAATAATTTTTTA
The DNA here is from genome assembly GCA_009761265.1 of Halicephalobus sp. NKZ332. NCBI lineage: Eukaryota > Metazoa > Nematoda > Chromadorea > Rhabditida > Panagrolaimidae > Halicephalobus > Halicephalobus sp. NKZ332. Next base: position 16,621 of record VOSG01000458.1, on the reverse strand, counting down.
TTTATAATTTACTAATAACTTTCTTTAACTACACTTCATATTACTTAAATATATTAGTTTTATTTAGAATTTAATCTTACTCATAATCTACTTTTTCAGACTACTTGGCTACCAACACTTGTAATATTTGAAACACGTTTTTTTGACCCTGACATTCCTCAATGAATAAGCTGCATAATGAGCATTTCTGCATAATACCAGAATTTAGCTTTCGAATAAAGAGATAAATCCATTGTTTATTGAGAAATGAAACCCTTCAGAAGAATTCGAGTCATAATAAAAATTTATCATAAAATCCATGTATTGAAAATAGATTCAAAAAATCTCAGAGATCATTATGATGCTATTCTCTGATCTTGAAGATTATTCATTTCCTGTCTATCAAACTTCAAAGGTCGTTTAGGTCCTATCTGTCAGACCTTGTGATGAGAAGGAACAAATCAATCAACTATAATACGCTATCAACGTCATTGTGCATCATTGAAACAAACCTATTTCTTAAAAGTATTATATCAATTAAAGTTAAACAATCAAATCCTGTGAAAAAAGATCAATTTCTTAATATTAAAACATTTTCGAAGTTAAATTTTCTTCAAATCCACAATTTTTTACAATGTATACCGACCCTTATTAATTTCTACCTTTTTCTGGGTGGTATAATCTATAGTACTTTAATTCTATTTAATCTTTATTTTTCGTGGAAAATATTTGGATAACTTCTTTACGTACAGTCATATTTTTTATCAAAAAAATCGATAACGACTGAATGAAAGATAAGGACACTCCTTGTTGTCGAAATTTTATGCCTCAGCAAAATTCATCTTTTTCTTCCAAAAAATTCGATTTTGTTTGTAAACTTAGGTTTTTTTATAAAAATAAATTTTATTTTCTTCTATAAAAGTCAATTTTTTTCTGCAAAAATGATTTCTGAAGGATTCGATTTTCAAATTTTAATTTTATAACCTTAATTTTTAGATGACAGTGTTAGAGATTCTCCAAGACTTTTCCGCCAAGCCATATAATGAGTGGGATACTATCGATTACATCCACTACATTGGGGAAATTGTCGTTTTTCTCCTGATTTTCATCACTTTCTGTATCCTCTGCGGTTCCGTCAACAGTTTATCTTACGTTAATCATTGCGTTCACGAAGTTGCTAAATATTATACTGTCGGGGTGTCATTAAAATCTTTAGTCTGTTAAATCATTTCCAGCAAAATAAATCTTTGGTCATGTGAATCTTCCTCGAAAAAGTAAATTATCCTAATGTACCCATTGTATATCCGAATGCAATTTCAAATTTTGTTTAAAATATAATTTTTTATATCTCGAAAATAAATTTAAAAACTAAATTTTTTTCCTGAGATCTTTAGAAGCAGCTTTTGAATTTTCCCTACTGTAAAATCCTTGCTATGTCCAGTGGTATTTAATCACAATTTCCTAACCAGAAACGTGCCATCTCTGGCGCCTAATTTAGGAGTCCTATAAATACCAGATCGGAGCCAATGTCTTTGTGTCAAAGCCTAGCATTTTGGTTATTTTTGAATAAATCATGTATTTCTCACCGAAATTCTTCGGACTCAATATTTTTGATCTCAATATGACTTTCACAATGATTCCCAGGAAAAATCTGAAAGCAAAGCTACAGACGAGGTACAAAAATCGTCCCGAAGATCTCCTTTATCTTCACTCTCATGAGATAAAACTTTCCCTAAATTCACAAAGCTTCATTTTTCGTAGCTACCGTAGTCTCCTATCAGATAATCAACTTGAACTTTTTCAAAACAAAATCAATTTAAGAACTTCTCAATACAACTATTGTTAAACTTTTCCAACCAAATTCCAAGATCATGAAAGTTGCTTTATCAGCACTATACATAACCGAGCGTATTTGACTCATATAAAACAACAATAAAGTTACTGAAACCCGTCGAGAAGGAATAGGGACGAAATCAAATTTGGTACTCTGGCTTCATGCTCGTTTGTTGTGGACGTTCTTCAGTTTCATCCAGTTCTTCACCACTTCCTGTCGAGAAGGAGTCTGAATTCGTACTGTCTCTGATAACATTCATATGCGAAACAGGAGGTCTGAAAGGTTCACTCTTCACCGAAGAAGCGGAAGAACCAGCGATAGGTGTATTTTCCGGAACTTTAGGAGGAACAAACGCAGAAGTAGCCACAGTTTTGAAAGCAGATGGGCGTGATTGCCATTCCGAAACTCCTGAAGGCTTCGACTTCACTGGACTGGGACAAGCATCAGCAGCAGCGGCGGCTTCTTTTCTTCTTCTTTCTAGAGCTTCGTTCTTCTCATTTTGATCAAAATACCAAATCGTTATCGCATATCTACAAATCACACAATTAAAAAATAAAATTGCAGAATTTCCTCGAGACTAATTTTTAACAGGAAAAACCTATCAAAATTACATTACTATACTCACTGTATAAAACTATTGAATTAACAGAACGTACCTATGTCGAAATACTGGCAAGACTTCGTGAGGATTCCTTCTGTCGGACCAGAAAAAAACTAATCTGTCGGCTTGCGGATCAATGTCCATAGGAACGAGAGAAGTCTCCGGATACAATCTCAAAGTTCCTCCGTGCTCCGCCAACTTCCAATTGTCATTGCAGTAATAGATACTGGTAATACATCTTCCGTCTTTTACAGGATTATCCACGTGTTTCACGTACCGTGTGCCGCTTCCTGGATAACATGCTATCATTGCTCTTGATCTTCCAGAAATAGTGTAAGGAGGAATCCTGTCTTTGAAATGAACAATCACAGAATCTATCATAGATATCAATAATCTAACTGTCACGGAGTCCCTTGCACGTTCGTCAGACCCATCGAACCAATAAATCTAAAAAACCTAGTTCTTTTGAGTTCACATTAATTAACACCAACTTGGTCTGATCGAATGTCTTGTTGTGATGTATTTTCTTTCCTATCCATCAACTGTCCCGCACTAAAGAGACCTCTTTGGAAAAGTCTTTCTACTTCTCTAAAAATTTCAAGAGTACGAACATGTTTTTTCAACGTGAAAAACTCACCGATAAGTAAACTGGCAATGGGTGTCTCCCAAGAAATGATCACAAACAGCCCAGCCATATTCGTTTAATCCTCTAATCACGTGCTCAGCCAAGTACTGCAACAATTATAGTAAAAAACAGAAACGAAATGATGAAACAAAAAGTAAAATTCAAAAAATGAAATTAAAAGTAATCATTTTCGGAATTTTGGAATCTTCTAATTGAATTCTAGAAAGTTCCAAAGAATTTTAAATTTGACAAACTTACTCTGAGTCGAAGAGCGATGGCTTGGTGCTGATTCAACGCAAGTCCGGAAGCTGCCAGAGTTCTCATGTGGTCTTGCAAAGTAGATTTGAAGAGGGGGTTCTTAGCATGATCCTTGTAAGTAATATGGGGATTGTGGGCCCGTTTCCTCGAGAATTTTGTTTCCGGATTAATTTTCGGAGTGTTTGTTTCTATAATTTGGACTTCTGGATCATCGGTTTCAAATATCTTCATAGCTATTTGCTGTGCATCTGCAGAAAGTGGGGTTAGTACAGATAATTTATGTGAGGATAAACACAAACCTTCCAACGACGGGGCTTTCGAGGAGTATGCGGATTCTAAGGAAGCTGTCTCGCTTTTGCTGTTGGAATCTAGTCTGTTGACTCTCAGCTTTTTGTCTGCCAAAATTTTACATACAGCTTTATGTCTCAAGGAATCTGCTTCCTGAAAAGAAAAAATGAAAATATAGAAGTTCAAGGAAACGAACTTGGTGTTCAGAGGAACAATAACCAGCTACTTTACAACTGTTGCAGAATATCCGCTTGTCCGAGGAGGGAAGTTTAGTCCCGCAGAAGCAGGAATCCGTCGTCATTTGATTCTGTACAATCATCGCCAAAGCGCCCTCTAGAGTCTTCGAAGAGGTATGCTTCGGTGTCGAATTAGTCGAATTTTCTCCGGATGAAAGCTGCCCACGTTCCAGCTCATGGCTTGTCATTGGAAACATCCGCTGTAAAAATTTTCAATCAATCATGGCCAAACCAATCATGGTAACCTCGTAAAACCAAAGATAAATAATTTTGCGAAACTATCTCAATACGAAAGAATTCGGGATTTTTCAGTTTTTTCATATATTCCTAGAGTTAAAATCGATTGTTTTTTTTTTGGAAAAATGTCGACAAAAATTTTTCCAATGTTTCGGAAAATTCGAAATACTCAAATTTCATATATCAATTTCGGAAAAATTTTCAGTTAAAAAATTCCGCAAAATCAAAGCACATAAACGTGCCGGAAAAAAAGAAAAATTGCACGTATAAAATTTAAAAAAAAACTAAATAGAGGAGAAAAACGAGAGGGCAAAGGTCGGATAGAGAACGGAATCCCATGACAACCAGAAAATTTCGAATAATACATTTTTGCCAGATAAAACTGAAAAAAAAAGTGATTAACGGCACGAGTAACAAGAGAAAAGGGAAACAGTGGAAAGCCGGGTAGGACAGAAAACGTGATTTTCTTCATTTTCCCCCTTTTTCGAGCGAGCGAGTGGAAAACGTTCGTCCGTTTCTGCACGTAACATGTGTATTAATATACGTCTCTATATGTATTAATATACACAGGACAAAATAAGGCAGGAACACAATTTTATTTATCAATAAAATGATTCAGAAATTTGTTTGAATTTTTAAAAGTTTTGGTTTCTAAGAAATTCATGTAAATGGAAATATAAGCCTTCTACGAAATATGTCTACGTGCGGAAGTTTAAAAAACACAATTCAGGGAAAATCATCAACAAACACAGAAAAATAAAAATGTTCGAAAACAAATTTAAGGGAAAACATTATTCCAACTTGGAACACATGTGGTGGAAAATACATTTTACGTATTAGAAAATAAATATCGTATAGACGTTAAAACAAACCAAGGTCAATTGGTCTGGTCCGTTCGGGAGAAATTATATTGCAAAATGAAGACGTGAGTTTTCTTAAATTTTTTCGACATGGGAATTGTAATTTACTTTAGTGGTTTCACAATTCCAAAAATTCGAAATTCCATATATCGACTTGGAAATTAAATTACAAAAAAACGTATGTTTCTACGAAACGGTCTCGGAAGGAAATTCCCTAATTTTTTTAGTTAATACTAATAACTAAAATTTATATCAATGTTTTTTATCAAGTTTTGGATAAGTTTGAGCGAATTTAAAATTAATATCATAGTAATCAAAAACAAAAATCCACACGAAATTGTCTCAACACGAAATTCCATAACTTCTCTGTCAAGATAAAGAGCTTTGGAAATTGATGTTTATATGACTCTTCCATTCCGAGAATACTCCGAAAATATTTCAAAGATATCCAGTGGATTCTGGAAAATATAGTAGAATAAAATTTTCGAAGAAGAATCACTTTGTTCTTTCAGACAAAACTTTTCAAGACGAATCTCGGTATTCGTCCAGAAAAACGGGTAAATTAGAGAAATGGCTTCGGACGCTAAATCGGAATTCCTGAAGCTGATCGACCTGATGGCTTATTTCTTTGTGTCCAGACCGGCATCGGGAAGAAGAGAGGGATTTGAGTACCAGAGAGTTATGTACTTTAACCCAGAAACTGAGGATTCTTCGAAGCAGGTGATTTTTTCATAAATAAGATTCTGCTAATTTGTTGATATGTGGACTTTCGTTCAATTTTATATATAAACTTATCAATTTTCATTCAGACGGATGTAACCGGAGTTGCTGAGGCTTTCATCAACTTCACAGAAAACTTTCGAAAGAGAAGCGAGTTAGAAATCCCAGAATACGATCACAGATTCGTGAAATCATCGAATTTGCTGGAAGTCTTTGTGCAGGTCGAGAAGGGGGAGTTCATCATCGGATTAGGTCTCAGCAGGTTGGTGTTCATTTTCATCCATATAAGTAATATTATCCTTAACCACCAATATGTGTACTTTATTTTTAATAATTGTGTTGATATATGGATTTTCCAGAGAAGCATGCAACAAGTCGGATTACTTTGCCCACATGACATCCATCAAAGCCCTCGTCGTCAGGACTTACGAAACGTTCCGATTGTTTTATGGATCTTTGCATGACTTGTTCATCGAGGGAAGAGGCCATCTGATGCAGAGACTGGACCAATTCTTCAGTCATTATTTGTCTTTACTCAGAGTCCATCAGGTAATTTTTAATGTTTTAAGATCACTGTAAATATTTTCCGATTTGAAATACTTCAGATTCCGTTAATAGATCTGTTTGCTGGAGTTGGATTCATGAACATTCCCAGCACAGAATATCTGGATGTACAGTGCTTGATTTCGAGGACATGTGAGCAGTTCCCGATGGTGAAGAAAACGATATTCTTATACCAAGACAAAATGGTCCAGTATTCTGTTGCGAAAGAGGATATTATAGTCATGTATCGATACTTGACTCAGCATCTTGTCCAATCAGCGGTCCATAGTGAATTGAAACCACTCGATGGAATTTTGTGAGTTTTTTTTATCATAATTTATGTTAGTGAGTCTTCCTCAAGTTTTTAAATTTCAAAATATTTTGTTTTTTAAGAAAAATATGATAATGTTATTTCAAATTTTTCAGAAATGATTCAGACAAACAATTCATCGGAAAATTCATCACCGGGTCTGTAGATTTTGTTGGACAAGAAACACTGACAGAAAGCAAATTTCCTACGGTTTTTTTGACAAATACAGAATCAGGATCGATAGAATGTTACTCCTTGATAGTTTACAGATCTTTGAATGCAACTTTGTGCCTTTTTGTTGAAGTCGAAAATATGCCGAAAATCGAGCTTATCGAACTACAGAAATTCCTGGATTTCGAACTCGGAAGAATAGCGTCGAAGATTGGAGATAACGTTTCTTCCTCAAGACCCCTGAATTCGGATATCCCTTTCCACTACGTTTACTACAATCCAGACAGCCTTAGTTTGAAGACGAGCTTCTCAGATTCGCAAAATCCCTCGAGTATCCAAATGCCCCCAGCAACTATCTACAAACTTGTTTGTGAGACTTTCGACCATTTTGTGCAGACAGAAGTGGAGAATTTTTCACAAGTAGAAGTCAAAGCTGACGATGATTGGTGGATCGTCGTGAAAAAAGTCAACGGAAGAGTTCTGACTTTGTTTATTCCAAGCACCAGTTCCACTAGTGTTGTCGATGTTCATGACGTTGTTGAGCAAATTGTTAAAGCATATTTTCTTAATTTATTTGTGGTTTGATGATGGCGATTACGGTATTTCAAGATTATTATAGAAATCGAAAATAAAATTTTTATGAAATGTTTTGCATTTTTAAATATCTTGGTTTTCTTATTTCAAAATTTATCATTGAATTTCAAAAGCTATAATTTTTAAATGTCCAACGAACAAAGACCAGCATCTTCAAAATAGGCAAACTATTATGTTCCGATAGAATCACATTCGGGAGATCGAGAAGTTGAGAAAAGACGTTGATCATGATCAGTGACGCCAGACCCGATGAGCTGATTCAGAAAGAAGACGGACGGACAATTGACGTATTTCTCAAAAAAAAACTTGGACCTGATTCAGATGGACGACAAACACACAATTGATAAACTTAACTTTTGAACTCAGAAAGAATGTAGACACACAGTCAACGTGCTTCTTAAAAAGTCTAAAATGATTCAGAATAGAGAAAGACACACTATTGATAAACTTGCCAAAAAGATTCAAAGAGTGATTCAGAATGAAGACGGACGGACAATCGACGGACTTCCCAAAAAACGTTGGAGCTGATGTTTTCAGCACTGAACAAAAACATTAATTTGACGAATTGCCTTTGGACGAGGTTTCCATTTCAAATATAAAAAGACCGATCTTGAAGGCAAAGTAGACTATTTCCAAAATGAAGTTTGTCGTTTTTGCTTTGATTTCTTGTCTTGGACTGGGGGCCTTGGGGGTTCTTGCAGAAGATGACAAGATCCGACAGTGTACCTGCGACGAGATGGACCAGTGCTGGAAGAGCATGCACGAGGACATGAAGCCCTGTACCGAGGCTTGCAAGGTTGGATTATTTTATTTTTTAATTATTATGTTGATGTAATTAAATAATTTTCAGGAAAAATTGACTGCCCCGGGACTTGATCCAGAAGAGGGAAAGAAATGCTTCGAATACAAACATGACAAAAAGAGCTCATGCCACAAGGAACTCCAAAAGAAGATGTGCGCTGCTGATGAGAACACTTTCATCAACAAGAACGAGACCTGGCAAGGACATCACAAGGTTAAGAAGGACGTCGAGAACTCTCTCGAGGAAGAATCTGTCAGCCCCAAGAAGCTCGCCGGAGGCTTCAGACACCACCACGGACACCACAGAGGTCGTTTTGGCTTCTTCCACTTCATCAAGGTCAACTTCGGAGAATCCGGAAAGGAATTCAAGAGATGCATGAGAACTTGCTTCAAATCCAAAAAACACGGATGTATCAAGGATCTCGGATGTGGCATCAAGAAACTCTCCCGAGAAGAATTCAAATCTCAACACGAAACCTGCAGAGGACAAAGAGAGGAGAAAAAGCAGGAGCTCTGTGAATGTCTCTCGAAGGCTGGCATGAAGGAGGTCAAATGTGATTTCGGAAAAAAGTCCAACTAATCCGTTGATTTTTGTATAACTGAAAACTTTTAAAATTCGTGTAGAAATAATTTTATAAAAACATTCATTTTTCACTTCTCTGAATTAAAAAAATATGACAAAAAAAGAAATCACGTTTCTTTTCATAGAGGAGTTCCACATTCTAGAAACTTGTTTCGAGACGACTTCTTAAGCTTTAGTTTTAAACTTCCGGTGATTGGGACATTTTGTCAATTTGATATGAAATTCGAGTTTTCAAAAATCATAAACTATAATGAATTCAGAATCTGTGGGAAAGTCACGAAACAAAATTTTAAAAGTTCTGAGAGTTCGTATTAGGGTTATTTCTTTAAGATGTTTCTTAATTTTTATGATAATATTATGGCAAGTGAAATAACAATAAGGCACTAAATCAAGTCCTGATATGGAAAATATACCCTGAAGAACAGGCACTAAATAGAAAAGGTGAGCTCCCTAGGATTCTGGAGATTCATCTCCTTGAAGTCCTTGGATCTCAGTGTGGGTTTTCTCGACGTCTCCTACTTTGTTCCCTATCAGATGGACGGCGTGGTTCAGGATCGGCTCGAGGACTTCGAAGCATTCTCGACAAGCTTTGGGAGATCCGGGGAAGTTGATGATCAAGGTGGATCTGTAAATCCCGGCAGCGAGTCTCGTCAAAGCCGCCATCGGAGTCGCTTGGAGACTTCTGTTCAACAATGCTTGAACGATCCCTGGACAATCCTTCTGGATGAGCTTCTTGGTGGCTTCTGGAGTCACGTCGTCGAAGGACATTCCTGTTCCCCCTGTCGTGATGATCACATCGCACTGGAATAATTCGGTGATAGGAATTAACGAATTTATTGAAATTAGTCTATATAAGGACATTAGTAAGCTTACCAGCTTTGCCCAAGATTCCAGATATCCAGTAATCCTCCTAATGTCATCAGCAACAATTCCAGTCCGGACAATCTCGACGTTTTCGAGGACCTTTGAGTCTTTGAACAAGTTCACCAACGTCGGACCACTGACATCGGCTTCAGCATTCGTGGACTTGCTGGTACTCACTGTCAGAATTGCTACACGCATTTGGACGAAGAAAAATTAATCAAAAAAGAACTATATATGAATGACAATATTTCTATACAAAGAAGAGAAATGTTTTTATATATGGAAAAATCTCCCGAAGCGAAGATTCTCTGCGGAGAGCTCGCTCTTGATGAAATGTCGTTTTTCTCTCGCAGTTTTCTCCTTCTTTTGATTTCTTTGTATTCCGGCTGACTCATCAGAATTCAATCCATGATAACTCGGTGAAGTTTATTTTAAAGAAGTTGACAATGGCAAAAGTTGGTTTTTGTTTTTAATTTAATTTAGACTTTTTGAGTTAAATTTTTTAATTTTGAAATTTCTAGTCTAAACCTGCTCTAACGGTAGCAACGGCTACTACGTTGGACGAATTAAACGTAATTAGCGAAATTGATGAGAAGACACTGAAGGAACTCAAAGGCAAACCTTGTCTTTCGTAAGTTTTTATTTCACATGGTGCTATTAATATACTGCTATAATTATGATATTAATATCCTACTAAAGCCGTAGTGTCAATATGCTACTAGTATACTAGTATAATTAGAATATTAATATACCACTATCCTATTTTTAGTATCTCGATATAGTCATGGAGTTCGTATATAAGTACAATCGTGATGTCAATGCCACTGTGTTTGTAGTACCAACATACTAATATAGCCACAATATTAACATACTACTGTATTCGCACTATTGATATACCGATATGGTAATAGTGCGAATGTATCAATGTAGTCGCTTTTAATGCACTACTGCAAAACTTATCCATATTTTCACAGAAATTCGACTAGCATTAGCAGCTAGGAAATATACGTTTCTATAAGATTTTGGATTGTTTTTGATCAATTTCATATATGAATTCCATTTCAGATTGTTCGACAGCGTAAAACGTATATATAACTTGGCCCAGGAAAATTCTGTGAAAGGCGACAAACTGAATGCCTATGTGTATTATTTCAGAGCTGCGACGTTGTGCTCAATAATTCAGAATTCCTCAGGAAAGAATGACTTTGTTCACAGTTTGACGGGGAAGGATTTCGTGAAGATTTTTGAGTTGATTATGAACGATTTGACGAATTTGAAGGAAGATGTGAAAATGATCTTAACCGATAGACAGATGGCGAATGAACTTGCGCAAAGCATTGTTTTAGAGGAACCTAAAGTGGAGAAAGCCCTTCAAATTCCAGATCCCGTTGTTGATGGAGTGATTTCACCGAAAGATGTTGTTTCTTTTGCGAAGAAAGGAAAAAGGATATTGATTCTGGATTACCGTGTTCAATCAGATATATTGATAGATTTCAAGGGAAAACCAGACGGAGAAAACATCGTCGTCGCTCAGTGTCCGCCGTCTTTCATTGAAGAATCTGTGACAATATATCAATTGTCGAAAATCCTCCCGATTAAAGAAAGACAAAAGGTGGATAAAATAGAAAACTATGATCTTGTTATTTTTATGGATGATGATAACCCGAAGAAAGACCTTTCGAGTGGACAACTTCTTCCTCCAGCTAACTACTTGATGAAAGGTCTGACTGTGTATGCTTACAATCGGAAGTTGAAGAGAGACCCGGTCTTCATGAAAGGTGGATTTACGATGTGGAAACACACTTACACTATTTACACCAATCAAGATTTCCAACAATCGGCTTTCACTGATGATGATGACTTTGGAAAGTACTTGAATGAATATAGAAGAAACAGCAATGTTATGATTAATTATCCTGACCTCCGAGACACAAGTAGAGAACCCCCCTGGCCGACCTCCACTGGGCAAGAACCCCAACCGGGATCCATAGCGGAAGTTAAATGGAGACAGACACCATTGCCGGATGCACAACCATTGAGTGTTTCGAAACCACCTTCGAGAACAGGGAATAATGCCAGTCCTCAGGGATCGGTGAAATCTCAAGGTTCTGTGACGACAACGTCGTTTAGTGTTACTCCAGACGCTCCTCCGATAACGAGACCGATGCCGACGGTGGACAGATCGACGAAACCGGGGTTGCAGAATCCTCAAAATCCACCAAATCTACCTCCTCCGAAACCTTTGCCACAGATGGAGGTTCGTGGAGGAGCTCAACCCCACAACTCCATCGCTCGACCGCCACAGAGTCAATCGTGGGTTTTGTCTTTTTTTAAATGTTTTTATATTGATTGTTCAGAAACGGATACTCTCGACCTGAACAACCGAATCAAATTGGTTTCGAGCCTGTGTCGTCTGGCTACTCAGATCGTGAAGAAAATCGTGGAAAAAATGGACCAAAAGAATCTTCAGCTCCACCGAGACCTCCAATCCCGGATAGGACAACGAAAGCGATTCCTCAGTACGTTTTTATTTTTTATATTAAATTTATTTTTGTTTTTATTTTTAGAGACAAAGAAGGATTGATTAGGATGTATGAACTCGCGGCGGTGAAGCTATACGATGACTCTATGAGAGGAAGACCGGAGTTTGGAGTGGGATTGGTGAACATGGGAAATACATGTTTTATGAATACTACTCTACAAGCTTTGATGAATACTCCTGGGTTAAGACAGATTTTTACGAAAGAAAAATTCCAACATTTGATAAACACGAAAAACAAAGCTGGAACAGGAGGAATTATTTCGGCTGTTTTTTCTGGGTTAATGGATACATATTGGTCTGGAGAAGTATCGATAATAAGGCCATATATATTTTTGAATACTTTTGCGGATTCTGTTAATAGATCCTTGGCTGACAGAAGACAACATGATGCTCAAGAATTTCAGATTTATCTTATGGATGCTCTTCATGAGGACACTAATGAAGTTTTTAATCGACAAGGATTCCAACAAGATTATGATGGAAAGAATTTGAAGAAATACGCGGAAGATTATGAAAGGAAGCAAAAGCTTTTTTCGTTTTCTAAAGTTGCAGATTTATTTAATATTAGAACTGTATCTATAATCAGATGTATGTCTTGTGGAACAAGTTCGTCAACTTTCGAGGAAATGAGTCAAATTTCTCTGGAATTGGAAGAAAATTCTTACCAGGATTTGCGAAATTCGCTTCAGAAACACTTCAGGAAAACAATTTTAAATAATGATTGTAGATGGAATTGTCCAGGTTGCAAAGTACCAAGGGACGCAACGAGAGAAACTTTTATTTGGAAGCTACCGAGGAATTTGGTTATTCATTTTAAAAGATTTTCACAACTGGGATCGACGTATGTTAAAAATGAATCTAATGTGACGTTTGAAATAGATACTCTTTCGCTTGATCAATATGTACATCCTGAAGCGAGAAATTCGAATTTACAGTATTCTCTATATGCTATTACTGTAAGTTTTTTAATTGAAAAATGATTTAAATTGAAGATTTTTAGAACCATTCGGGATCCTTGAATTCGGGACACTATACGTCGATTGTAAAAAGAGATAATCGCTGGTTCAAATATGATGATGATTACGTCTCGGAAGTTTCGAGAGAATCTATAATGAATAACAAAGCCTTCGTTCTTTTCTACACTTGTCGAAAATACTGAAAATGTCTTTCAGTAAGATCCAGTTACTGTAACAACATTGAATACGAGTTGAATATTTAAAGTCTGAGGGATACAGAGATTTGTCGAATAAAATTTTTAACACCAGTTTATACTTAATTTTATTCAACAATCTGGATTTTCTAGTTATTCTCTAATTTAAACTTTGATATTAGAGTTTGTCAAAGAGAGGAAAGTCGATGATCCTCCACAACTCCTTAGTTTTGTAGCTTGGATAAAGTCCGGTTTTTCCATGAGCCCTGTTGGTGCCCTTAGAGTGCCCGTCCCAGTGGTTTCCTGCAATTCCTACTTTGTCCCCGATTCCCAGTTCAATCTCGTCGTTGTTTCTAGGGACATGAGAGAGAACAACTACTTCCTCATGAGCTTGTTGTCCACCGTAATAGTATATGTCGTCAAGTGAATGGAAGAGATGACCTGCATCACCGACTCGGACTTGCATCAACTCGAATCCCATTCTGCAGACCTGCGAACTGAAGGTACACACGAGGTAGTCACATTTCGAGAGCATCTGGATATCCGTAATCACTCCGTAAAGGGAACTGTCGGTGTATCTCGAATTCATCTGTGCCGTCTCTGCCACTGAGGAGTCTCCGTAAACTTTGTAGTTCGGGTATCTAAAAATGTTTTTAAATTTAAAACAAAACTTCATGCAATTTGTTTTATATTTTATGGAAAATTAACTTTTGACTCTTGTGAAATTATGATAGTGGAAATTAAAACTCACTTTTCACGGGTTTCTTTGAAGACATTGGGATCATCTGTAGCGATGAAGACTTTCCTCTCGATTTTGGAGTCATTTCTCAGCTCCTGAATTCGGAACCAATGTTCGGTCCACTTCATGTACTCGGCAACGTCATGGAAGACAGCTTCTGTCTTAAGTTTATCTGTCCTGCGAATCTGGATTCCTACGATGGGTCCTAAAATAATCTAGTATCTTATTTTTAGGATGATGATATCATCGAGAAAAGGATTATAGTTGTTTAAGTATTATTGTTATGTAGAAAAGCCTCAATAAATGTTTTAAACCAACCTTTTCTGAAAGGAATTTTAGCTTCGGCTTTTCCCAAGATCTCTCTCATGCGGTCACTACTCCTCATTAAGTACCAAATGAACTAAATCTTACTTTTGATTAAATGATAGTCAGAAATAACGAATAAATTCGTGGAAGGAAATTAAACAATTAATTTTCTGAAATTCTTAAAACTACCTGAGAAATGAAGTATACAGGAGGGTTACTGTGGTGCTTCAGAAGAGTCTCACTGATCTGCTTGGGGAAACTCAACGGTACTTGCTCTGGTTTGTTGATGAGGTCGTCGATGATGGGCAATCCGATGATTCTGTCCTTCTGATCGGATCCGTCCCAGTGCACAATTTCAGAAACCTCAAAATGACTTCTGTTGCATTTTCCTATGGGCTTGAAAACAGTATCCCATGTATCGCCGGAGTACTTCCAGAGATTTGTGTCATCGAAGAGGACCAAAGTTCTATTTACCGTTGCAGCAAGGACAAAACAGTAAGCCATTTGATGAAGTTGACATCCGAATCCACACTGCTTGATGGGGTTACAGATCAACAAATTTGCATCCTTACAATCAGGTGGATTTTGGAGTTGATGAAGTTTGTTTTGGATTTTATCTGTCATCTTCGAAAGCTCGTTTTTGTGCCAGTTCTTCGCATCATCTACATCTTCCCAGAAGTTCTGGGACTCAGCAAGAAGAGCGAAGATTTGTTCCAGAGTACGATTCGAAAACGAAGAAATTTCTGGAGAACTATTTTTTTCTATGTAGTTGAACAAGTGGAAGTATAGCTCATGGATGTTGTTGTCCAGAGATCTCCTTGCTATCTGCAAGATAATTTAATTGAAAGAAGAATACATGCTTTCAAATTTCCGTGCATACTATCTGGAATACGCAATCACTATGCATTTTTTCCCTTTTGTGGCCGCTCGTCAAGATATTACCAGTCACCGCTCACTCTCACGCGTGCTTTTTGAATTTTAAACACTTTTACTTTGATATTAATAGTATATCTATATTTCATCATATATTTTTAATGTTTACTTATGTATTACATTCCCCTATTTATACTTTTTTATTTTAAAAAAAATCAATTTACCGGAATTTTTTAATGTGTTCCTCAATACCTGTAAATCAGGACAATAAGAGGACTTTTTTCACCTCGTTTATTTCTCATGAAAGTTTTCGCTTACGTTTAGAAGATTTTTATATTACCTCATGTAAAAATTCAGGCAAAATTACCGGGAATTATTTTCGAAAAATGTTTTTTTGTATTAATTTTGGTTTTCAGATTACATTCAATGAGTGGAAAGGAGTGGAACTTGATGGTTTATAACAAGAAGCTGGAGAGGATTCAGCATAGAAAGAGACAAACGGCTGCCGCTTGTGAAGCAAAAAGGATTAAAATAAGAAATGAATCACCGAGTACCACAGATGATTTCCCGATCTTAGATTCCGACATTCTCGAGGTTTGTTTTTGTTTTCAGAAATTTTTTATATATAATTCATATCTGACTTCAGCCTACTGATTCCAAAACTTCCCCATCATCTAGTATCAATATCACCCTTCACTCAAAGGCTATACAAACAGATGATTCTCCTTTTGAAATTGTGAATCATAGTCCTGAAGATACTCTCGAACTAAGATTTTCACAAGATAAATCGGTTCAGACGATTAAGGATATTCATAGAGCTGTTGATATCCCCTTATATGAAGACTGTTCCCCCAGTGTTCAGCGGAAACGAAGGCGAGCTGTTGAACAATACGTGAAAGACATGAAGATGACGAACTTTCGGGTTATTGAGAATCAACGAGATGAAGCTGACCAGGTTCTTGAGAGTTTGAAAGCCAGGCATGTCTTGAATTTCACTGAGAGACAATATCGTGGAATATACAAAAGAGCTAATTTGTTGCCCCTTGGATCTATCAAAAATATTGAGAAGGAAATAATTGCAGAATATCCTTCGTCATCAATGATATCTCTCTTCGTTAATGGTGAAGGACTGGATTGTGTTATCTATGATTTCACAGAAGCCTTGAAATGCATCATCAATTGGACAAGTAGATGGCGGAAACTCCCGAGTACCCTCAATGTCACTCTCACAGGAGATTATGGCTGTGACACAACTAAGATTGCTTTTTTCCTCAGTGATCTCTTCCGTCCTGAAATGCCCGGAAGACTTGCGATACTTTCTTACTTCAGAGCTCCTGATAAGCCTGAATATGTGAAACCGGCAATAGAGATCTGCCTGTCCAACATTGCTAGTACTTTGCGCGATGGTATTAAGGTTGGAGATGACTTATTTTTCATCAATCTGTAAGCCTTTTGATATATCAAACTAACTTGATGAATTATTTTTTAGAAGAATAGTAGCTGATAT